>OZ025299.1:77689043-77896124 GCA_964019185.1 Maratus speculifer
TTTAGGATTTAAGAACAGCCTTAGTGAAATTAAGATAATTATGCAGAATACAATCTAATATTTAAATGCAGTTATTTTTTAAAATCTGGAGTGATTCTATTCGACTTTTCGAACATTTTATAGCGGATATAACTACGGGTTCAAATAAATAACAATAAATGAAAGCATAGATCCTAATTTTACTAAGGCCAGCTCTTGGGGACCTGAAAAGGTGGGGAAATTTTAATACACAGTAGGATTCGCAAGCCTCCCGTTATTTTCCAGGTGAAATATTTGTACTTATATATAATATATACAGGGTGATTCTAAATTTTTTTTACAATAAAAGAGGGGTGATAGTACACATAAAGACAAACAATAATAAATAGGAGACCAAGGGTCCAAAACGTTTTCCAAAGGAGATAGCCGCCATTAAAGTTTAGGGACCAAAATTTGAAATAAACATAAAAAAAGGAAAAATCGGTCGATTGATTTGCGGTTTTCACTAAAATTATTCTTTATGTCGGCATTTTCTTGAAATTAAATAATGAAGATAAATTTCAAAAAATGACGATAGAGGGCGCTTTAGACTTTGGAGTAACAAACAACTATTTTTTGCCGGTATTTTTTGCATCTCATTAAATGTTTTCGTTAGCTTAGAGTTAAACTTAAATTTTGAGCTCAAAATCTGAAAGTGGGAGTGGTTAAGTAGAACAACCTGAACTGTGTTCAGAGAGTTCAAATATCAAATGATTAAAAAAACTGAAAAATTGGTTCATTGATTTGCAGTTTTCACTAAAACTATTCTTTATGTCGATATTTTCTTAAAAATAAATTATAAAGATAATTTTCAAAAAATGCCGATAGAGGGCGCTTTAGACTTTGGAGTAACGAGCAACTTTTTTTTGGTGTTATTTTTTGCATCTTATTGAATGCTTTCGTAAGCTTAGACTTAAACTTAAATTTTGAGCTCAAAATCTGAATAGTTGGGAGTGGTTAAGTAGACAAACTGAACTGTGTTCAGAGGGTTCAAATTTCAAATGATTATAAAAAACGGAAAAATTGGTCAATTCGTTTGCGGTTTTCGGTAAAACTAATTTTTAAATGAGCATTTTCTTGAAAATAAATTTTAAAGATAAATTTTACAAAATGCCGATAGAGGGCGCCTTAGACTTTGGAGTAGCGTACAACTATTTTTAACTGTTATTTTTTAATCTCATTAAATGCTTTCAAATGCATAAAATTAAATTTTAGGCTCAAATTCTGAATCGTTGGGAGTGTTGAGTAGCGAAAAATTGAATTATGTTCGTGGAGGGGGGGAAGGTTAAATTTCAACTCCTGAAGACACTTCAATTTTTGCTACTTAATTACTCCTAATTATTCAGATTTTGAGCTCAAAATTTAAGTTTAAATCTAAGCTTTCGAAAACATTTATTAATTTTTTGCAAGCATTTAATTAGAACAAAAAAATAATGGTTAAAATTAATTATTGGTTACTCTGAAGTTTAAGGCGCCCTCTAATGGATTTTTTTTAAATTTATCTTTAAAATTTATTTTCAAGAAGATACTGATTTAAAGAATAGTTTTATTTTAAACCGCAAACAAATCGACAAATTTTTCCATTTTCTATAATTATTTTAAATTTGAACACCCCCCCCCCCCCACTTAAACACAGTTCATTTTGTGCTACTTAACTACTCCCTACTATTCAGATTTTGAACTCAAAATTTAAGTTTAAGTCTAAGCTTCCGAAAACGTTTAATGAGATGCAAAAAATAACGGCAAAAAATAGTTGTTCGTTACTCCAAAGTCTAAAGCTCCCTCTATCGACATTTTTTGAAATTTATCTTTATAATTTATTTTTACGAAAATACCGACATAAAGAATAGTTTTAGTAAAAACCGCAAATCAATGAACCAATTTTTCCGTTTTTTTATAATCATTTGAAATTTGAACCCTCTAAACACAGTTTAGTTTGTGCTACTTAACCACTCCCGCTTTCAGATTTTGAGCTCAAAATTTAAGTTTGACTCTAAGCTTACGAAAACATTTAATGAGATGCATAAAATATCGGCAAAAAATAGTTGTTCGTTACTCCAAAGTCTAAAGCGCCCTCTATCGGCATTTTTTAAAATTTATCTTTATAATTTCAAGAAAATGCCGACATAAAGGTTAATTTTAGTGAAAACCGCAAATCAATCGAACGATTTTTCCATTTTTTATGTTTATTTCAAATTTTGGTCCCTAAACTTTAATGGCGGCTATCTCCTTTGGAAAACGCTTTGGACCCTTGGTCTCCTATTTAATATTGTTTGTCTTGATGTGTACTATCACCCCTCTTTTATTGTAAAAAAAATTTGGAATCACCCTGTATATAAATCTAATTAAAACACGCAAAATTTCGAATTTTTTAAGGAGAGGCTTTTTTATAGGAAAATATTGGTAGAGAAGAATTTCCTGGTCTGTAAATTCTAGGGTTCCTACGAAACCTGCATTTGGAATCACCCATACAACGGAATCATTTTTAAAAAAGTAAATGGATTCTGAGCACCAATATATTCAATATTTCCATAATCAGTTTTTGTTTATCATAGTTACAGATGCTTTCTTTGCATTATATTTGTGCGGAAATTAAAAATGCTATTCAATTATAACTTTTCTTTTTCGAAACATTAACACAGATCTATGTATATGGGCGATATAACGAGGGGAAACATTTATTTATAACAAATTTATGGACACTAAAATTTTGTTTACTGTTTTTACAGTAATTATTGTATTGTAATATAAAATTGCTGTTTACACATATTTATCGATTCATTTACTGAATTCTTCAATACATTCGCGATACATACATACATCGTTAATATGTATAGCGTTCTGTTAAGAAATAATTATATGGAGTTGTGTCTAATTTTATTAATTGCAAGGAAAATTTCCAAATGCAGACTATAAATGAATTTATAAATAAAGCAATTCCAAATAATAAGAAACATGATCTTAAAATAAGAACTAATGCAGAGTAAATAGATACGTGTTGCTATAGCAAGAACTTGAATTCATTTGGTGGGTGAGTACTTGAGTTTTAGGTGCAAGTGTCAATGGGGAGAAATCTAGGATTTCGCATGCAGTGCTATTGCTATACATTGCTATATACTAAAACTGAGATTTACCACTGAGATCCGAAATTATTAAGCTGAAAAATTTTTAGCAAAACAGGTAAGTTTCGACCACGTGATTTGCAGAATGGCACTTTTTGTCTAAAGCATCGTTGGTCGCTACAAAATACTGATCTTTTTTTTTTTTTTTTTTTTTTTTTTTTTTTTTTTTTTTTAAATATTGCGCTACTATAGAAAACTTGAAATGGCCACTAATTCACCAATTGCGCAAAAACACATGGAATAGAATCAATGTTTTAAAAATTTGACTATAACTAAAACTTTCTTTTTTATGCAATTAATTTTTTTTTTAATTATTATTATTCATTTATTTTAGATGAAAACTGCGGACGGTATGGCGGAATTCCCAAGAAGCTCTTGTTAACGAAAGACCTCTATAAAATGTCGCCTACATGATTTATTATAAAAATATAATATTTATAATCTCACTGAATTTTATATTAAAAATACTTTAAGTTGTATTTCTAGACTTTCCAATAAAAATATTTTTTATTTATATTATTCTCAAACTCTGCTCTAGTTTTCCAAGCACTAAATAAATGGGAAGACACATTTGGTTAATTATTGCAGAGAAATATAGTCCCCATAACTAATTAAAAGAGACTTCAACATTTTAAATCACTGATTTTCATTTAACCCTCGGACGACCAAGTTGGGTCATTTTCCATCTCCAGCGCAAGTTCAAGCTTAATGTGAATTAATAATCATTTTACTTTTTAAATTCTTTGCTCCAATAATATTGCATTTTCTATTTATTTCTATGGCAGCAACGGTTATATATATTAACTTAATTTTAAAACCTGAGTTTCGGTCTTTTTTCTGTATGATAAATAAATATGTGTTTTTTAACTCTGGGGTCACTGAATGACTCCACATAGTCTTTCATGATTGAAATTTCCTTTCAGGAAGAGGTGTAGTATTGACATCAGTTGTCCATTCTTCATTCTCCGAGTTAGGGATTTCATATTTAATTCATGATAAAATCATAGAAAATTTCAAAGTTAATGTTCTAGTACCTGTATTTCACTTACGAAATCTTGTGTCTTATATATATATATATATATATATATATTTCAAATTAATAAAACTTTCCACAATTAATCACAGAATTTTTAATTTTTTTTTTCTATGATTTGAAAATTTTCCTACAAAAATTGTGATAAAACGGTACAAACTCCTAAAGTAGTTCAATTACAATTCGAAAAAAAATAGATTAATTGAAATATTCATAAAATCACTTTTCATTTTTGCACAAATTTAAAACAATTCTCTGATTCTAAAAGGTGAATAGCAGAGCAGCACATGAAACCTGCTTCTTCATTTGAAACTTAGAATAAAAAATTATATCATTATTGTGTCTTACCGAAGATATCCTACTAAATATGTACATTTAAAAAAAATGTTGTTAAGTCTTTTTTTTTTTTTTTTCTTTCAAAAAATAGTTTGCACATTATAAGATTAAGACTAAATACAAATAACCTACCTTTATTTTGTTATTTTGTCTCACCATATTGCACCATTTCGGAGTGTAAATTAAGAGCTAAATCTACACTACTGTATCCGAATAAAAAAGATTTATGAGTTTAGTTACGCAATGTTTATTATAATATTGCTATTTCGAAATTACTCGCACTAGATAGAACACATGACTACAGCCAATAGAAATGGAGTTTACTCACGTGATCTAAAAATTTAGCATCATGTTTTACACAATGTTTATCGTGTTTATATCATGTCCTCGTCACCCAATTTTCAGTAAATAAATAGAAATGGAATCAGTTGATATATTCGATTTCGGAAGTCCATTATGTCATATTACAAAGTAACATGGCAGGAAACGACCTTTAAAATGGCGAGTGATTCTTTAAGCGTTACGTTTCAGTGCTTCAATGCAAAGCATCTCCACTTAATGATTTGGTATCTTCTAATGGTGTGTATCAAAAATGAAACTGCAATGAATCACACCACTGACATAATAATCAAGAAAAAGAAAAAAAAAAAGATGTGAGAATTCAATTCGTATGATATACGATGGATTAGAAAAAATGCCTACCATGTTATAGAAGAACAGAAGTTTGTGGAATGTAAGGATTACAAGTACAATTTAGATATTAATTTCGCTTACTAATCCTTCACCGCACGATTTTTTCTATTCTTATAAAAAAAAAAAATTATTTTGAAATCTATATATAGCCAAATAATGGGAAAAATAGTAAAAAGAAATAATAATAAATTTTAAATTAAAAAAAAAAATATTTTTTGGCGTGTATCCTATGTACGCAATTAGGGTTTTTAAGTACTGCAATTAAATGAGCCTAAATAATTTAGTTTTACTTGTTTAACACTCTGCAACTTTCTTTATATTAATTATTTTTAAGCATTCATTAAAAATAATAAAAATAAACATTGCCTTAACCCTTAAATGCATAGGATAGAACGCGTTCCAAAAAATGCGCAATTCAAAGAATCAGAATTCATACCAGAAAAATTTAAATGGTAAATTTTTCTTTATTTAATTACGAATGGTCTGTCATTAAGTAAAGTAAAAATTGCTCTTTTAAATTTCTGGTGAGATTTCTGGTGCAACTTAAATGGCCAAATGATATCTTGCTCGAAAATACCGTAATTTCGGGTGTATAAGCCGCAGCTCAAACAATTCTTTTTCGACCCAGAATTTTTTAAGAAACAAACATAACTAGTTAGATCGCCGTAAATATTTGTCTTCAATTACTAAATAAGATTTCTGGGTCCAAAAAAAATTGTTTGAGCCGCGGCTTATACACCCGAAATTACGGTAAAAAAAATAGTAGGCATTTTAGTAGAGATCCTACTCTCTGAAAAGCTGGAAATTGTACTTGGAATGGGTCTTAATGTAAATACGGAATATGTGAATATATCCCCCAATAACACTTATGATATCGAAAATGATACAATATGCATTTAAAGGTTAATAGCTTAATCGATTTTTTTTTTCCGAAGAACAAATTCTAATTTTTTGTGAAATGTAGCCATCTGTCAAGGACAAAATAAGTGTTATTCCATTCTTTAGACTGTTCTTGATATCATATTCTCAAAATTCATGGCACATAATGGGAATTGTATATATATTTTTAGGTATTTGCCAGATGTGGTACACGGTGCAGTGAAGGGCTGATTATTTTCCCATACATAAGAATTAAGTTCTAGATAATAAGACTACAATGTTGATCCGAAATGTATAGCGGGATTCGCACGTATCAAGGGATACAGGGAATTTTAATTGTTTTAATGTTAGAAATTTCCTATAGTACTGATCGCTATATTTTATTAAATAAGGAAACTATTATCTTGCAAAATTCTGGTAGAAGGTCCTTACAAGTCATTGAAGCCTACGAATCCTGTATTAGGCAACCTACAACAGTTATTTACCCATTAAATGCAATAACCCACATTAATTCTAAATTCCAAGGCATGTTTAACAAGACATTAATTTAAGAAAAATCTCCTTTTAATATTTTTGAACTGTCAAAAAGCTCTCGTTAAAATATGTCAAGGGGCTGGCAACAAAAAAATATTTAAAAACACCTTAAAGTAGCAAATCAAAAAAATAAAACATATGATACTTTTAAAAATATTATTTTTATTTTATCATTTAACAGTCTAATAATAATTAAATTAAGCATTAAGAATTCATAAATTAATGAACCATTGTAACTCATAATTTTTTCAGGAAATCACCTAAAGAATACAGGGATCGCACTGTATAAGGAATTTTTTTTTCTACCGAACAATTAATCAGCAATTTTCATGATCATTTATTTAAAATATGAAAAGTACCGTGAAGATATTACGTTCAAAATAGTGATAAGAACAATAAAAATTTTCCTGTAGAATGCGATTCCTGAGAAAAATGCACTTCCTTTGAATATATATGTATATTTAAATAACTATAAATGTTTTTGTATTGCTGTATATTTCCGTGTCTAAGCCAAGTACACGGTGGTTCAAATTAAAGTATCCCTGTTTGCGAAGCCCTAGCGAGAGAAGTAGTGAATGATATGCCTTCATATTTGGAAGATATACATATCAGACAATGGGAAATTAAATGGTGCAAAAAAATTTTTTTAGTTCAATCAAAGGACACCAGGGGATAAAAAGGCGCTGCGATCGGTTTCAGATTTAAAAAAAAAAGAAAAAAAAATGTAACATGACTTAGGATGTAAACATCTTGGTGCCAATGGGCTGATTCTCACCAATAATATTTATTAGTATTATTCGTTTAACTTTTTATTAGTATTCTTATTAGGCGAAGGTCACTTAAAATTTAGTGCTGGGAATTGGGACAATTTTCAACTAGATTTTAACAACCTTGAATATGACGCAACCAATAAAGAACAAAATGCGAGGTGTCATTAATTAACTTTATTATTGCATTTTCTCCCGCAAACTGACGATCTTAAAACACTGTTTGCGACAACACAAACGAACGACATATGCGTAGTAATAAAAAGCAAACAAAATTTTACAGGCCGGATTCAATATGTTCAACTTGTTTCAGCGCCAAAACGTGTAATCGTGTCACCCAGGGCCGTAGCAAGGTGTTTTGAGGCCCCCCCCAAGAAACAAATTTTGCCCCCCCCCCCCAAAGAAACAAATTTTGCCTCCCCCCCCACTTTAAACTGAGTTTTTTGAGAAATATTTAAAGTTATATATTGAAGTTTCTATATGAGTTTCAAATTATAATAATGTAATGAACAAATTTAATAGTTAGCATAAGTATTTTAAATCATTATTAAAATTATTATAATTTTCATAACTTTGCGAAAATACGAAATACATATGCATTGCTTAAAGATCAATTAATAACGTTAAAATAAATTTTGTCTAAAACAATTTTACAAATAAGCTAAATGATGCTAAAATTTTATTATAAAGTATAGGAATTAAATAGATTATATAAACACATAATTCCTGCAGTTTGCTATTTAAAGGGCTATTTCAGTTACACGAAAAGACCCATTCGCTAATGCATGGAAGAATGGAATAGACTGTAGAATCCCATGCCTACATATATGTAGGCATGGGATTCTTCCACGGAATTGTGATTTTCCTGCATTTTTTGTCATTTTCCAATTTTTTTATTTTTCATATCTTCAAAGAATTGCCGATAAAACACGACTTTCGCAAAAGATTGTGAAAAAAGCGTGATCTTAATTTAAAAAAATCGCGGAATAAAAAACGATTTTCGTCGAAAAATCCCCCAAAAACGTTATTTTTGGTCAAAATATAGCAAAGAAAACGTTATTATCGTCAAAAGGTAGCAAAAAAATGCTATTTTTGTCAAAATACCGCGAAAAAAACCCGCGATTTTGTCAAAATAACGCTAGAAAAACGCGATTTTCGTGCAAAAAATCTTGAAAAAACACAATTTTAGGCATAAGATCGTAAGAAAAACAAGATTTTTGACAAAAGAGCGCAATAAAAACTACGTTTTCGCCAAAAAAAAGCGAAAAAAAAAGATTTCCGCTAAAAATTGCCGAGGAAAACACATTTTTCGTCAAAAGATCGCGAGAAAAACACTATTTTCGTCAAAAGGTCGCGAAAAAATTTTATTTTACGAAATAAATACGAAAACAGCGAGAGAAACGCGGTTTTCGTCAAAATAACGCCAGAAAAACGCGAGTATCATAAAAAAATCTCCAGAAAAACGCGATTTTCATCATAAGACAGCAAGGAAAACACCACTTTCGTCAAAAGATTGCAATAAATATATGATTTTCGTCAAAAGGTCGCGAAAAAAATGCTTTTTTTTAATCAAAATACCGCGAGAGAAACGCGGTTTTCGTCTAAATAACGCTAGAAAAGTTCGATTTTCATTAAAAAAAAATCTCGAGAAAAACGCGATTTTCATCATAAGACCGCAAGATAAACACTACTTTCGTCAAAAAATCGCAATAAAAATACGATTTTCGTCAAAAGATTGGAAGAAAAACACGATTTTCGTCAAAAGATAGCAATAAAAACACGATTTTCATTAAAAGATCGCGAAAAGATCGCAATTTCCCCCAAAAAGATTGCGAAAAAAATGCGAATTTTCATCAAAAGAATTGCAATTAAAACGTGATTTTCGTCAAAAGATCGCGGAAAAATGCAAATTCCGTCAAACGATTGCAGAAAAATGCAAATCTCGTCAAAGAATCGCAGAAAATTTGTTCCAATAGTAATGTTTTTAACAAACAACTTTTTTTCGCAGCTGAGTGGCAAATTAAAACATTAATTTGCCATGTTTGAATAACTAATGTTTTAGGTGAAAATATGTTAAAATTTAAATTGGACAACTAGATGTGTAAAAAATTGCATCAGAAGTATGAACTTAAAATAGAAACTTTTATTTAATAACTACTTATAATATTTACATAAATGTATTCACTTTGACCATATTTCACACCCAAATAAAAAGTAAATAATATAAAACAGGATTCAAACAAAAATACTGACAATTTTGTTGCGAATAAAGTAACCTTCTTAATTGTCTATACGTGCGCTATTTAAAATAATTTCTCATTTTCCGGTTCACGCGTTTTTTTTTATAACTTTTTGGACAGATAGCATTGTGCAGTTAATGTGAAGAATGACCTATCTCCTAAGAGCATAATATTCAGATGCTTCAAAAGAAAATACCCTTTTGTCGCTAGCAACTCTATACACAAAAACTCATGGCCAAAAAGAGAGGGGGAAAAATCGAGTAAGAAAATAAGGATTTCCAGTTTCTTCATTTTTGAAATCTAAACAAGGTTTTTGATAAAAACAGGGCCCAGTTAAGGATATGGGGGCCCCGGAGTAAACATCATTCTGTAGCCCCCCCCCCCCCCTTCTAGTTATCTGTAGATTTTTTGTGAATAATGCAGAAGTGGCAAGTACAATAAATAAATAAATAAATAAATAAATAAAAATAATAATAATAAAACATATTGTATGCAGGTATAAATTTTGGTACTCGATACGGCTCACATCTATATATTAGAGATACCAAAAATTTGGTCACAACTTTAATTAAGAATATTAATTTGATAATTATAGAAAAAAATATAAATTGGTTGACACAAATATTTCTTTGCAAATTTTTACTTTGCTTACCTACGTACATTACAAGATGTCTAAAAAAAGAAGTCTAAAAATTGGTCATAATTGATTATTTTAACTTACCACGTTAGGAGGAAACATTAATAAAAAATTTCTTTAAAAAGCTATACGATACTATGTTGTTATAATTAGGGCTTGACTAAGTAAGGCCCATGCAGGGCAACTGCATCGGACGTCGGGTCTCCCGATTGAGGGTCCCCCCTCCCCAAGGGCAAAAAGAATTTTTTTGTTATGGCTAATTAATAAAAAAGGCCAAAAGTCACCAAAATTTTTTATTTATCTGTTTAATTTAATCTTTATGGGGTTCTTTTCTCTGCTTTCGAACCTCATGCCCCCCTCCCCCTTCTCCCCTCAGTGTAACAGTTACAGCACAAGTGTATTTACATTTTAATGGTTCACATTTATCCTTATATTTCCATAACCGAAGAAAAAATGTATTCAATAGTTTCTTAAAGTTATCTCTTTTGTGCTATTCTGTATACAAATGCGAATAGTACTTGGTACGAAATTTACATATACAAACAATTAGTATAAAGTTTAGTTTTAGACACTTCTTTTAATTCAAGAAAAAAATCCAAAAAGTAGAAAGGGGGCCTCCCAGAATTACGTTTACCCCAGGACCCCTCACAATCTAAGTCGGGCCCCTGGGCCCTGGTTGTAATAAAATTTTAATCATTTGTTTTCTAATGATATAGTTCGTTTTCTGCGTATGTGAAGGGAATACTAGAAACAGCGAGGAAAAGGGGCACCACACTCCCTTTCTAAATCTTTGAAAACTTATGAATTTTGACCCCTTTTGGCACATTTTAAGCATTTGGCACCCTTTAATGGAAATCCTAATTATTGGGGGCCCCCTTAAAAAGAGGCACGTGGGGGAACTGCCCCGCATGCCCCTGGATAAGAAAATGTGGATTTGAAAAAGTAAAAACATTATTTAAAAGAAGTATTTTCTTAAATTTTCACTACAAATAAACTTCGGTAAAAAGGTCGATAGAATCGATTAGGGCCCCCTGGCTTCGTCGGCCCCCCCCAAATGGGGGGTATGGGGGGCGGTCGCTACGGCCTTGGTGTCACCGCATGATCCACAGCTGCGTGTAACAGATCGCGACCCATGTTGTGTGCATGCAAGAGGATCTGATTTTTTAAATCCACCAGATTTCCAATATTTCCTCGATAAACTTTATCTTTGAGGTAATTACAAAGCCAAAAATCACACGGGGTCAAGTAAGGTGAACGTGGAGACCATTTTGTAGAAAAATAACGGCTTTTTGGCAGCATTACTGTTATTTTGTTAAAAAAGCTTAAGCAGCAAAGCACGCTAGGAAATAAGAGAACAATCGTGGCGGTTTCAGAATATTTCAAACCTATTCGCCTTCTTTTTTATCTATTACAACGGTCTTTTAGCCCGCCTCTTATGCAAATTTTATTCTCAGGTACTGCGCGCGCAAACAAATAAGCTCAGATGGCGTCGGTAATAAATATTAAAAAAAAAATTACATACAAATCATGCTACCGAGTTGAGTATTGGAATATTCAAATTCTCACCTATTTAGCATGATTCGAGTAAAGAAATTTAAAATTATGTTAATTACCATGTTTAACCACGTGGTACCACACAATGTTAATTACAATTCCCACCACTACATATTTAATGTTCTTCGTCTAATAAGAATACTGATAAAAATACCGAAATATATTCAAATAAATTTAAACGAAGAATACTTTTAAAAATTAGTGGTGGTAATGGGCACGTTGGCACCAAGATGTTTATATCCTAAGTCGTGTTACATTTTTCTTATCTGAAACCGATCGCAGCGCCTTTTTATCGCCTTGTGGCCTTTGTTTTAACTAAAATATTTTTTGCACCATTCAGTTTCCCGTATCTTCCAAATATGAAGACATTTCATCCACTACTTCACTCGCTAGGGCGTCTCAAACAGAGATACTTTAATTTGAACCACCCTGTATACGATTTTCATTGAAAAATCGTCTAAAATCGAAAACCCGTATATAAGCCTACGTTAAAAAATATGATAAAAAAATCAATGACCGAAAATTTGAATGACGCCAGAATTTGAAGACAGTTTTTTTTCTTTTAAAATAAGTAAATTTGTTTATTCACGTATATTATAAAAGTAAAACTTTATTCTACAGTTCAGGTACCACCTTATATTATACGAAATATTTTACACCAAAAATTTTATTTTGAACTATTTAAGTTATTTATTTAGCTTATTTCTGTGCGGTATACATTAAACTTATTTTATGAAGAAATTTCTGGTTCAAATCGTAATATATTTATTAGGTGCCGATCAAAATTAATCGCTAAGGCCGTTCTAGCGTTTACGTAAACGTGATTTACGACACGTTTTCATTCTGTACTCAAATTTTTTACCTTCACGTCCGGATTGACTCATTCTTAATTTTAAAGAATAAGAATAACCTTCAAAAGCATGTTTTTAAAAGTCGTTTCTTATACAATTTCAAATGAATTAGCTTGAACTGAAATCATCGCATAGCAACTTCAAAAAGCGTCACACGGGTGCAAGGTCGCGGGAACTAGAAGTTATTGTACGGAGTATGATAATAAGAGATACAAGAAAAGGCTACTAAAAACAATTCTTCAAAACTAGATTATTTTAAAATTTTCAGGGAAGGAAAGAATATTAAAAATAAAAATATATGCAATCATAAAACGATAAATCGAGGATTTTTTGGAAAATTCCTAGCTTTTTATATCATTGTTCTGTTTCACAACTAATATTTTTTTTTATGTTAACGTAAAAATACTATTCACAAATTTACTAAACGGTGTAAACAAAATGTAGCAAAGTCAAAAAAAAAAAAAAAAAAAAAAAAAAAAACATATTAGAAACAAAAATTTTAGTAAATTATTAAGAATATCTATTGTAATGCATAACATTGAATATATTTGTTATACATTTTACTAAAACTTTTTTGTGGTTTCAATCATGTTTATAAGATTTAAATAGGCGTAGAAGTTGGCAGCACTGAGAATGTATTTTATTATAAGCATTAAAGGACTAATGTTTGTTAAGTTTCTGATTTTACAATATTTTATCTGCATCATTTAGAAAATTCGTGATTTTTATTTTCGCGTTAATATTGAATTTTTCATTTCATTTTATTTCGCCAGGCCTACATTTTAGCTGAATAATATTTGAAAGCGTTAACTGCTCAGAAAGTTGTTTTAGTAAAAACTTTCAGTTACTATATTTTCTACGCTAAATTCATAATCAATAGATTTATTTAAAAATAGTGAAAGCCAACGCGAAGACAGTTAGGTATACTGGTTCAATAATATACATTACACTGGTGTCCAAAATTTAAGCATAATTGGTAATTAAGTAATTATTTTTAAATAATGAAAGAAATATGAATCGGAATGGGCTGAAACTCCAGGTGTGTAAACAAAATAGTACGCGTCACATATTTTCGCGAAGAGTTTTCCCCGAAATCGAACAGGGGACTGTCAACAAATTGAAAAAGAACGAAGATCTTTTGGATAACCCTGTCAAAACTAATGTAGCAAAAGCGTTCAAACTGCACATTATGATTAATTGGCTTATTGTAATGTACTGTGTTAATTTTTACAAGGATAGCATATATACTCGTAGAGAAATTAAGGTTTTTATAAAAACAGTCCTAAGTTTTTTGCTTATAATTTGCAGAGTTCTTAATATAAAATAGTGTTCGTTTTTGAAAAAATGACAAACATCATTGTACACAATACCCTGTCATCAGAATTAAAAAATAATAAAAATTGTATGACAAATGAGCAGGTTTACTAAATAATTTTTTACTGCGCATGCGTGAACGCTATTAAAATTTCATTTGCATATTATGTTAGTTAAATGTATAGAGCAACTTTTGTGAAAGTCTCAAAAACATAGCTTAAAAATTCTGAAAATTATCGTTGATAGAATGAGATCAAAATCCTTTATTCCCTAAATGAAGCAAAAAGATGAGGGGCTGTATCCATATTCCATTGTTTAGTGCCTACACAATATTGCACGTACAAATATATTTAGGTAAAACCCCTGATTTTTTTGCTTCCTTTAGGAATAACGGATTTTGAGTTGATTCTATAGGCTCCCATTTTCAGAATTTTCAAGCTATGTTTTTGAAACTTTTACAGAAGTTGCTCTATACATTTAGCTAACACAATATGCAAATGACATTTTGATATCGTTGACGCATGCGCAATGAAAAATTATTTACTAAACATACTCATTTTTCATACAATTTTTATTATTTTTAAATTCTGATGACAGGGTATTGTGTACAATGATGTTTGTCATATTTTCAGAAAAGAACATTATTTTATAATAAGAATTCTGCAAATTATAAGCAAAAAACTTGGAAAAATTTAGGACTGTTTTTATAAAAACCTTAATTTCTCTACGAGTATACATGCTATTCTTGTAAAAATTAACACAGTACATTACAATAAGCCAATTAATCATAATGTGCAGTTTGAACGCTTTTGCTACATTAGTTTTGACAGGGTTATCCAAAAGATCTTCGTTCTTTTTCAATTTGTTGACGGTCCCCTGTTCGATTTCGGGGAAAACTCTTCGCGAAAATATGTGACGTGTACTATTTTGTTTACACACCTGGAGTTTCAGCACATTCCGATTCATATTTCTTTCATTACTTAAAAATAATTACTTAATTACCAATTATGCTTAAATTTTGGACACCAGTGTACATTGGTATATAAAATGTATTAATATTATACAAGGTGATTGAGATTCGTAATGACGATTGTCTCTTTAAACTATTTTACAATATAAAAAAAAATGTGACATGGGTCTAAGAAGATCATTTTAAAAAGTCTTATTCAAACAAAGTAATGATTCTTTTAATTTTGCGAATATTCAGTGTTTTTCAGTGTGAAAACATGTCTTTCTATTTTTAATGCCAAAACACATTGAAAATTCTTCAAATTCAAAGTATCATAAAATCTTTTTTTTTTCAAAACAAGAATTACACGATTTGGCAAATTTTGACCATTTTGAACTTTGCGGCTCCCACTTATATTTATATTTATCTATTGTATAGTTAAGAATGTATTTAAAGCATGACATACATTCTCATAATGAAATTCATTCATTAAACCATTTTACATCCTAGCTCTCTCTCCATCAGTAAGTCAAATTTCTTGTTTTTTAAGATTATTATTTAACATTGAATAATTATTTTTTCTTAATTTATTTATCTTTTTGTGTCATATATGCAATATTTTGGTTTGCTTATAATATGTTTTTTAGAAGCTAAATTTTATCATTTTAGGCCTAATGCCAGTAAAATTGTATAAAATAAACATTTCCTCACTATGAATTAACCTGCAAGCTACTCTGACGATTCTGCAGGTTTTTCATAGTTTATTATTATAGATTTCTAGTTTCCACTCTGCATTTTTGTCCATTTTTAGCATTCTGTCAATCTCTTTTGTACATTTGTGATTTCATTTTTGTTATGTATGCATATTTCTATTTTGTACTATTATGTAAATGAATATTCATATGTAGATGAACGCATATTTTACAAATTTACATTTTTCGTCTACTATTATTTCTTAATAGAAAAATTTACTTTGTTTAATCTTAAATGAGACAAATTCCTGTATTTAAAGGGTTGAAGGACACAAAAATCTACAATTTAAAAAAAAATATTTTTTGCATTAGTTTTTTTCTGTTTTTATTTTATTTTATTATTTTATTTTTTATACTTGAAATGACATTCTGATCATATTTCAATCATAATTAGAAGCAGAAATATTAATTTTTTTTGTTATTGTTTGTTTTCAAAAACTAGCTTTCAACCAATGGTTTTCATAGAAATGACTTCTCGTAAAACCGCGTTTTTCTTCATGATTGCTTTTTTTTTTTTTTTTTTTTTTTTTTTTTTTTTTTACAATTTCTTGGATTTGAATAATTATAAAATTATAACTGAAGAACGTTAAAGATAAACGCTTCAAACTTGAAGCATGTCTTTTTTTGAATATTTTACTTCTATTTTGATTCCGCAAATTTAAAAATATATATATTTACTTTTGAAATTATGACTTTTTTTTTTTATTACATCACTTTTTTACAAATTTCTGCTTTAAATATTTTAATTTTTTTAACTAATTATTTAAAAATGCTGAATCAAAATTAAAATTTAGATATTTCTGTTTATTTAAATGGTAAAAAAAATGAACTTCTATAAATAATATTTTGAGTTTATAACTATTTTACCTTCTCCCTTTTTTTTATAAATTTTTTATTTAAAATTTAAAAAAAATGAGAAGTTTTATCATGTGATTTTGCTTACAAATGATACGATTAACCATCACAAAAAAAAAAAAAAAAAAAAAAAAAAAAAAAAAAAAAAAATAGCCCAATGAATAAAAAATATTCCTAAATATGTCCCGGACCTCCTTAAAAATAATTGTACGAAACACATAAAAGTTAGCAGCTATGTATACGGGGCACGAATTTATAAACATACATTGTCAAAATTTTCAATTAATTTAATTGAATTAGATTACTAAAATATTTTTCCAGTCTGTGACCTTATGAGTATTTTATCTCTTTTAGCAATAAATGATATAAGATGCATCTAAAATCCAAGTTTGATAATAAAACATAAATAGGAATAAGCTTTAAATATCAATAAAGTCTGCGATAAGGCTGCAAGGTTATTGGATGAAAGTTATTCCAGTTAAATCGATTAGAAGATTAAAAATAACAGCTGAGTTGCCGCAATATGATAATAAGAAAGGATTTTGTTTTTTACTTCGTTAGAGCTACAGTAAAATACATACAGCTGCTCGTCAGAAGACACAGTAATATTTCAGCTTAAGCAAATTATAATTTCATTCGTTAGTAACACATGAAATTATAAAAATGCTTTTAAGGATTGGGGTCGATTTTAAAAGTGACCCCTGCGACATTCGTGAAAAATTTAAAGTACATCATAGAACAATTATAAAAATATTTTGAAATATTTTAAATAATTGCAATAACAATATACAATTGAAATTATTTTAATAAATGCTAATTATTGAATGAATAATGTGTGTTACAAATGGCAATATAAATAGGTATTATAATAAAATAAATTGCTTATGGATATATTAGAAATATAATATGTTTATTAACGTTGCAGAAATATAATTTTATACAAATATATATATAAATATATTACGAAATATATAAAAAAGAACTTTATACAAAATATATAAATTTATAATAAATTTCGTTTATCGTAAAAATTTGAAATGAAATATTCTTTTTAAAGTGTTTTGTACTGAAAAATTAAAAACGAAATTACTTTATGATCACTGTTGTGCTTGTGTGTCCGTCTGTCACAGCGATTTTTTTCTAAAAAATGAAACATGGAAAGTTCAAATTGGCTGAATTGATAAAGGCAATTGACCCACATATTTACAGATTAGTAACCGTAGCTTCCAATTTCTACGCTTTCTTTGTACCACTAAAATTTTATAGTGAATGATTGTCTTATTTAATCGTCAAAATATTACGATTAAACAAGGCAAAAATATCTAATATATTTTAATGGTAGCAAAAAAGCATAAAATTTGGCAGCTATGTTATTAACAATTCACAAACATATTCGGATTTTTTTTTTTTTTTTTTTTTTATGTCGGCCAAATATCTACAGTGTGGGATATAGGCTCTAAGGGATGGGATGCCCTCCGTGGAGTGTCTTTCAAAGGGAACCTAACCCATATTTACGCAAGATTCGAAGAAAACCACGAAAAACTCCGAACGGTTAGGCCGACGGTCGCGATTGGGTTCGAACCCAGCACCTACCGTCTACCAGTTTGGAGGTCAGAACCTCGCGGCTACTGGTGGGGGAATATTCGAAAAAAATGCAGAGGGTAATTAAATAACATGAAAAAAATCGTACATCGTTTGGGGTACCGAGTGAAAGCTTTCATAACACCGAACTCAAAAATACATTTATTTTAATTTTAGGCATTATATTTTCAGAGATGTCGTCGAAAATGTCATGCAAAAGTATGTACTTTCCTCCTCTATTTCCGAAGCTATTGAAGCTGAAATTATGGAAAAATTAAGGGTAGTAGAAATTAATTTTAACCTTGCAGAAAAAACTATACTGAATATTCTAAATCACATAGAAAGATTTTGGAGAAAATTGCATTTTTCCGTTTACACATGGCCCCACCAGTGGCCGAGAGGTTCGGACCTCTCAACTGGTAGACGGCAGGTGCTGGGTTCAAACCCAATCGCGGCTGTCGGCCTAACCGTTCGGAGTTTTCCGTGGTTTTCTTCGAACCTTGGGTAAATACGGGTTAGGTTCCCTTAGAAAGACCCCCACGGAGGGCACTCCCCCTGGTCCTATATCCCACTAGCGTAGATAATCGGACGACAAAAATCAACCAACCGTTTACACATATTTGCGGACGCTCTGGAAAGGAATTGAATAGCGCTAATTGTACCTATCATAACAGAATTATATAAGTATTGATGATAACTGTCATTTCCTCATTCCCGTAAAGTCTTCAATTTTCATATAAAGATATACCTATAAGCCCTCTTTTGATTAATAATATTATATTAATTATTAAATTTGTTTTTTAATGTTTGTTTCATTTTTAGTGGATCACATCATTTGACATGTAAAATTTAAGTTTTTATCAGGATTTTTTTAAAACCACGCAAACAGTTTTTTTTAACATCCTGTTACATTAATTTATTATGCATAAATTAAAGTACAAAACTTATTACTATATTAAAGCACATTTTTGTTTAGTTCATGTATTAGAGAAATATGAGTTGATATCTATTGGACAGGAGCTCTTCATTAAAAGAGAGCCAATTGATGGTCGGGTAAACATATGGAAGATTTCATCGAAATTGACATTACAAAATAATTACTTTTCGAAATCAAAAGAGAAGTGACTTACGTATCCGTTAAAAAATATAAACATTTTTAGGAACATTGCACTGATTCAAAGTAAAATGTGAGTTTTGAACGTCGAAATTTGTAACTTAAGTTACACAGAAGCGCGAGATATCAGTATTTTGAGAAAATCATACGTTTAAGATTTAAAAAAAAAAAAAAAAAAAAAAAAAAAAAAAAAAAAGAAAGAAAAAAAAAGTGACGATAAAATTTTTAAAAGGTCAAATTGATTAATATCAAATTTCTGGAATTAGAGTGTCCACCAATTTTTAAAATGTTGTTCTAAAAAAAAAAAAAAAAAAAAAAAAATGAGAAAGATGGGGCATTTAGATGTCAGACCGGATGTCAGGGCCGGAATTTCTAGTCCCGGGTCCGAGAAATAAGTGAATGCAAGCCCGGCCTAACACAGCCCGGTACGATCTGACCCGAATTAAATTTCTACAAAAGTTTCACTTTTTACTTAACATACAAATAAAAATTCCTTCAAAGAATAGTGCATGCATATTTATGGGATATATTTACAGTATTTTTTAAATTTACGATGTGTTCCCAAGATAGAAAATACACAATAGCAACATTAACAGTTACTTATATTCTTAGATGTTTCAACATTCAAATAAGGATTTATTAAAAAAATAATGTAGTTTAGAATAAGAGAAAAAAGGATTAAAAACTTCATAACTATTGAAGCTGTTTAATAAAAAGTAAATTTGTGAAAATTTCTCTGTCATTTATTAGATTCTGAGTTGGTTGGTTGGTTGATTTTTGTCGTCCGATTATCTACGCTAATGGGATATAGGACCAAGGGGAGTGCCCTCCGTGGGGGTCTTTCTAAGGGAACCTAACCCGTATTTACGCAAGGTTCGAAGAAAACCACGGAAAACTCCGAACGGTTAGGCCGACAGCCGCGATTGGGGTCGAACCCAGCACCTGCCGTCTACCAGTTGAGAGGTCCGAACCTCTCGGCCACTGGTGGGGCTATTAGATTCTGAGAGTGTCAACGCTCAAATAAAAATTCATTAAAAAAATAATGTGGTTTAGAATAACCAAAAGAAAAAGGTTAAAAGCATCTAAGCTTTTGAAGATGTATAATAAAAATAGATTTATGAAACTATTGCTATATCATTTTATTAAAGATTTTAAATTCATCCTCAAATCCAAAAGAGCAACTTTTTGATACATTTCTGAATATATTTCTATTCGGAAATGCATAAATTTTACAGGTATTCTCAATCAGAAACTATGTAATCGAATGGCTTTATCCATATTTTGATAAAGGTAATGTATCTTTAGAAACTACTGTTAAAGATAGGGTTTTGAATCGAATTTCCGGTAGCGACATCACGAGGAACGAGAAAAACCCAAAGCCATGGTAAGAATCTCTTATGATTTGACAAGTAATTTATTTATCAAAAATGTAAAATTCTTTTTAATTTTATATTCCTTCTGTAGTTAGGCTTATCAATTTTAATCCTTTACAGTCAGTCAGAAAAAGTGTCAAAGTTTCGCGTTGTTGAATTTGAGAACCACCTTAAGACATATTCCCAACGATTTCGTTAACAGGAGTTCATTATCGCTATTGATATCTTTGCAAAACACATTGCTGCCCCTATACATACTGAGAAAAATTATGTTGAGTTCCGAGCTGTCTCGACTACGTGGGGGGGGGGGGGGGGGGGGATGCAAGTCTCATCTCAGTACGGCACGAGTCTGCTGAAAAAATAAATAAATAAACAAATCAGAGATGAGAGCGCTCGGACCGAAATGAGCAATTACTACTACTAAATTTTAGTAGTATTTCTAGCATTATTTAATGTCAAAACATCTAAGATTTAATAAAGTAAATAATACCTTTAAAATATAATGGTGTAAATATATCTTTGGGTCGGAGTGCTCTCATCCTTGATAAATAAATAAATAAAATAAACAGACACCATGTCCGATGCCAGTTTCTATGGTGGACATGTAAACATTTTTGTATTGATATTTCAACCAAGCATCGGCTCGTGATGCACATTTATAATTATTCTCGTGAAAGACATATTAATTGAAAGTAGCTAATATTTTATCTGGCCGGGCCGGGCCGGCCCGGCTGGCCCGTTTGAAAACTCGGTTTAATTTCGCCATGCTGGGTAAGGGCCTCGGGCTAAGCCCTGGGCCGTATAAATCTCTAGGGGCTACTAAAATTTTTGTTCCTGTTCATTCTTTATGCTTTTTACATTCATTAGCTACAAAAAAGCCACTTCATTTTTTATACTTATTTTTTACTCGTAAAATTTCTATTTGAAAGTGACGAAAGAAAAAAAAAATGAAATTTTGAACTGATCAAAGTGGTTTCAGCCTACTTTTTGTTATTTTCCTTTTTTCAAGTGATAGTTTATTTGCACGTGAGATACTTTATTTCTTCGATGGCATCACTATTTGCTGATTAACACAGTGTATACAGAAACAGCTGAAGTAACATTGGAGTTTATACAGTGGTATTTTCATTTATTAATTTATGTCGGCCATCTGAAATAGTTTTTTATTCTCAATGCGAACTTATTATTATTAAAATTTTTTGGCTTGTGAAATGCTTTATTCAGGTTTCGTACGAGTCCTGGAATTCTAAAGCCAGGATAATCTTCGGTACGAGTATTTCCTTATAAAAAAATTCTCTTTAAATAAAACGAAATTTCGCGCGTTTGAACTAGATTTATTTTTTTTTTCCCTTAAAAAAATAATAAAATAAATAAATAAAATAAAATACTGGTATTTGACCTGGGAAACCAGGCAAACTAACGGTACCCGTATGAACCCTGTTTATTTTTAAAATGATTTAACCCTTTGAATGTCGCTATTACATGTTTATACCACTTAATTTTAATCCCCAAATGCCGCAATGGTACCAGTATTTTGTAATTTTTTTCTTTTATAATTTACATGAAGAAAATCTTTCACTTAATTTAAAATAATTTTAATTCGTAAATAATTCGTAAATTCTCGTATCCGAAGTACTTTGTACCTGGAAGGGTGAATACAGTTCTCTACTTATTTGTTAAAAATTCTAACCAATGACAATTGACAAACTTACAATTTCTAATAACTTGCAAAATTATTAATAAAAGCGGTACTCACTGCTCAACCCTCAAATATATTTTATGATTCCTCAGACTTTTGTATTTCATGATAACCCGCGGTGTCTGCACGGTCTAAAATTTCGAGGCCCAAGTCCGGCCCGGCCCGAACGAAAGGAATATTGGCCCGGCCCGACCCGAAAGTTAAAAATTTGGCCCGACTTGGGTGAATTTCTACAGAACATTGATCTTTACTCTAACGGAAGAGTTCAGACCAAAAAAACTTATCTTAGTCTTTTTTTTTCTTTCATGTTTATAATCTCTATTTATGCAGAAGTGCCATAGGCTGCGATATTTGGGTGATTCTCAAAATAGGGGACAATTTCAAAAGTGAAATCTTAAAAAAATTACTGTTAGCAAAATTTCTGAAAAAAATAGGTGTTGTTAATATAGTATTAGGTATACTTTACATGTTGTCAGCAGAGCTAAATATTTAAAAATTAACTTAAAAAAAATAATTAGTATTTTTTGAGCTATGCTAATGACAAAACAAATTGCATGGAATAAATATATTAAGAAATTTTTATTTTCTTCCTGTTTAAATATTTTTTTCTACATTTATTAGCCTTGCTTTTCAGCAAATGGTTTCCAATTTTACATATATACATATAAGGAGAATAAAAACATTACCAAAGAGCAAACTTTGTTTACATGAGCAACATTCTGACACTAACAATGTAAGAAGCTGTCTTAGTGATTTTCTGACAGATTTAATGCATATTTTAGGGATAATAAATGTAATACCTAAATTTATACGTAAAATTAAACTTTATAAAAGATATAATATATGCAATGGTTACATTTATGCACATAGGAGTCTTTAGCATGGACAGAAAAACCATGCTAATGACACTGATATTTGTCCATGCTAATGACACTGATATTTGTCCATGCTAATGACACTGATATTTGTCCATGCTAATGACAAATTTTAATTTAAATAAGATTATGGGCCATAATATAATCACAATGCAATAGTCCTTTCTGGGGCTTTTTAAAACACAAAAGTTCTATGCAAATAAGTAAAATAAAAATTTTATCTATAAAATAAACATGAAAATTATTATCCATTCTAATGACATACAATTGATGTACGCCCCTAATATTCAACTTCTATTCTTAAAATACAATACATGCTTCTATTTTCAGGCTGGGATAAAATGGCTACTTGTTGCCATGGAGAAATTTTATATTTTCAAACTATTGTCATATGTGAAAATGAAATTTTGATTAATAACCAGCTGTTATAGAATGAACTTGTTTTGAAAATAGAATAGGAGGACAAACTTTAATTCTTTTTTTATATACTATAATTTTGTTTTTAAAAAGAAATTTATTGGATAAATCCTTTCCTTAATTAATTTAAAGAAAGAATAACATTTGTTTTATTTTATAAACATGATATTAACTCTTGAAAAATGCTAGTATACACAAGGCACAGCTGCTGTGGACATCCATGCTAATGACATTTTGAACCTTTATTCTGTTATTTGAAGGTGTTTTTAACTAAAGAGTGAGTAATTCTTGAGTGCAAATAATGAATAGTATTAAGACAAACATATCTAAATATAAAAATATGACAGAAAACCTCTCTTTTTTTTTTTTTTTTTTTTTTTTTTTTTTTGTATGCCGAAAGACATAAATTGTCCCCTATTTTGAGAATCACCCATTTACGCTTTTAATGAGCCTTTGTTTGTTGTATGTAAATGTTTCAGTTATCATTAGTATTATTAATACATAAAAAAAATCTAAAAAATGGTATATGGTAAAAGCAAAATCTTCTAAGACAGGCCTGTCCAACCTTTTACTATGCAGGGGCGCATCTCAGTTTTCAAAAATCAATGAAGGGCGCCATTATTAACATGGTTCAAAACATGCAAGAAGATCATCTTTTAATATCAAAAGCAATATATATATATGCAAATGAAACATAATGCCCCTATACATCTAACGCGCCATATTAAAAAAAATCAAAATAACAGTAAATTGTAATAAATTTAGAATAATAAATTTTTCTGCGAGGTGTTTGTTATGTCAAACATTTTTTAATTGGAAGGAACCAAAAAATAAAATATCATCTATTATTAAAATAAAATGGTAATCAGGTATATTGTTAGTGGTTTTTTTTTTTTTGGGGGGGGGGGGGGGGGCACAAATACTTTGCAATAACTATATTTTTTTGAAAATGTAAATTTGCCATTATAAAAAGTACAGAAATAAAGTCATGGATGGTTCCAAAGAAAGAGCCTGAAAAAGCTTTCATTTATGGAAATCCATTCGCACAATTTTAAAGATTAAAAAAATGCGCAAATTTTCAACGTTCTAGGAGAGAAAAATAGTCTTTATCCCGTCCTTTAAAACATCTAAATGGCCAATGAAACAACGTCAATAACAATAACAAAAATGCTGAAATTTCATGCACAAAAAGAAGACGGATCGCTTATATTTTCCTACATTTTAATTTTTAATGTATTAAAAAAGTTATTGCTGACACTTATTAATTCCTACAGTCGTAATTTCCATAAAAAAATTATAAAGCATAACTATAAATTATTAAAAGATGCAACAGCACATTATTAATAAAGAAACTAATCATGTGTCGTTGTCTTTCTTTTAATACGTTGCGTTATAATTGTTGATATGTGGAATACATTGGTAGAGATTTTTAAAACATATCTCATGAAGGATTTTAAATAAAATGTTTAATATATTTTTTTTCTCGCGTATTGTTGTATTCATTTTGCTTGAATGAACAGTTTAAAAGAAATTTGCAGTTTTCAGTTTAAACGAAAATTCTGTCATAATCAAGTTTTTTTTTTTTTTTTTTATGTGTTTTATTTTAAGACGCCTAGTGATCTACGATTCTTGAAAAAGAATAAATTCTAATGTTTAATTGTAGAACAATGACGACTTAAAAGTATATGCCTATTTTGCAAAAAATTTTGGACCAAGCCAAACTTTACTGATTTATGAACAGACTTTTCGACGTCGATAAAAGGATTTTCATAAGGGAAGATTCAACAGGAACTCATTATTTTGGTCCGTGAAGACTAGGAAGAACGAAATCAGTCTCGGCTTCGTACGGAAAAATTAAGTTAGGCTCGGCCCGGCCCGATACTCCAGGAAAAAAAAATTAAGGCCCGAGCTCGGCCCGAATACCGTTAATGGAAATCGGCCCGTGCAGATCTCTATAGTTTAGATATCCTGAAACCGCGCAAAAGTATTAATGGTTTTTACCTTGTCTTCAATAAATATAAATAATAATCACCACCTTATTTAGTCGGAGACAATCGTGGTTAATTCTGCAGTAAAATGAGTTAAAGATTTTTTTTAAACCACTTGACTCATCAATATTTTTGAAAAACTTTCAAATAATGTCTATTTTATTCATGTCTTTTACAGAATTTGTAATCTTTTATTACCGGTTTTTCAAAACAGAAATTTGTGCCTAATTGAATCACAAAAATAAAAATACAAAGTAAGTATTAAGTAACGCAAAATTTATTATAAAAATTTACTGGTGAGGAATTATAAATTATGATTGGAGTATAGACGTCCGGTACGTGGTACGCGCAAACTGTGATTGGCAAAAACATGTTGCCCGTACGACGTATGGGCAAAACAGGGAAGCAGTTAAGGCTGCTATCCTTGCCAGCGAAGAAACTCACGAGCTAATGCTTTTCCTATGGGAAGGTTATTTTCTAATAACTGGTTTACATTTTAACGTTTAATAACATTCTTTTTTTTTTTTTTTTTTTTTTTTTTTTTTTTTTTTACATTGAACAGCTGTGGTTTCTCTTCACATCGCTCTTTTTTTACTTTTTCGAATTTGTTTGTAGATTTTTTTAATGACATTTTCTTTTTCGGAACCGGTTTTCAAGGTGAAACTAACTTTATAAAAAATATCTGCAACCAAAACTTAAATAGTAAAAAGGGAGCGATGTGGAGAGGGGCCTCAGCTATCCAATACAAAAAAAAAAAAAAAAAAAAAAAAAAAAAAGGTTCGAAATGCAAACGAGTTAATAGAAAATAACATAACCATAGAAATAGCTTTAGCTTGCAAGTGTTTTAGCCAGCAGGGAGAGGAGTGTTAAAGTAGTGGTGACGATTGTAAAAGCCACAGAGTACGGACAGAGCCTCAACTCGGCTTGAAAAGAACGCCCTCAGTGGATCACTTAAAAACTAAACCATCGCGTTGGTGATTTTTATCCTCGTGATTTCTGTTTAACTGTAACCATATTCTGGCTTGGCACTTCTTGCTGAATGCTGATTTGATTATTTCTGCACACGTGCTTATGCTATTTGATCTTAGATTTCCGCGCTTATATTGATTCGTAATTATTACTGTTATTGTTCTTGGATTTTCAAGTTTAAATTATTAAGTCGTTATGTTAAGAAGAGACGCATGTATTGTTTGCAAAACTAATACGTCAAAGTTATTTCATATTAAAATAATTCTTTCATAAATTTCAAAACAAGAAGCAGCAAGCCGTCGCTGTATTTTTTTTTCTTTTTTCCCTTATCATTTGTCGCCAAGAAAGCGATGTTTCGCCGAATTAGCAACCTCTCTTATGTTATGGTCGTAGTTTCAGAGTGATCCGCTCGTATCGCTACTGTCTATGCGTAATCCCATGTTAAACAAGTTGCCATTACAGTGTATGAAAGTTGATTCTCTGTTCCGTACTCTGTGGTAAAAAGCCATACGCGCTCTGCTTCTATCAAGCCCGGCGCCTGTCGTCCCGGATTAAAAGAGGATACATCTGGGACGCCAAGCCCACTCACATTAATTTTCCTCTAACATTTAATACTTTTTTATTGTATGTAACAAAAATTTACCCAAGTATTTATATGTATATTAATTCATGTGTTTGATAAAACTGAGCCAGAACTTCACACAAGTTACAAGTATCTAAGTTTTTCAGCTCTCCGAAAAATTGTAATTTTCAGCTAAAATTCAAATTCTATCATAAAGTAATTGAGAGATTTCGATTTAAAATATTTTGATGGTAGAGTATAAATATAAGATCATAACTGGCAGAGAGTTTAAAATTTTTTTAATTAGTTTAAGAAATTTTTTTCTGAAAATAGAAAATTTTGGAAAATTGCCATTGCTTTGTAATTAAAAGTTTTAGTCACAGAAAAACTGTTATCCGTAATTCTTGAGCATAATCCAGTGAATATGGATTCCGAATTTCATTAAAATCGGTCGGGTAGTTTCCGAGGAATTGGGTCTTAAAGCTCGCACAGTTGCCTACTTACCGACTTTTTTCCATACCGCTATTTTTATGGAGATATAAGGTTGGCAACTGTGCCCATGGGATTACACCAAGTCTTACACATCCTTGAAAAGATCTGAAACTAGTATTTCCAGATGTCCCGCGAAAATCAGGGCTCCAAATCACCTGATCATCACAAATTTCTTGCTGTTTATGTCACCTTGTTTAATCTACCATTAGATAAGGCAAAGAAAATTACTTCAGAATACTGGTGTCCAGACCATTTGCGATACTTATTTAACTATTAAGCACACTTCAAGTAAGTAAAAAACTATCTCTTGCTTTCAATATTATTTAATACTAAAATATTTATCTTAAATTTGTAATATTATTTTTTTAGTGAAAAGACGTGGCAATATTTATTCATATGAACCAGACTAGCCTATTAACCAGACTTATGTTACCTTCGGTTAACCAATGATAAATTACTTCATATTCTTTAAGCAGATTGCATTAAGTTAAAATCAGAATATATTTTATTCCTTTAAGCCGCCAGTGCACGGGTTGTAAAATATTGTTCATCTCCAGTATCCTTTTCTATCTCCATGTTATGATCACCGAGAATGACAAAGTTTGGATCCGCGTCGAAGTCATCGTCTTCAGAAATGTTTTGTGGCTTACTGTCCTCCACCAAAGTCTGTACTGTAACCAAATCTTTGCGATCATTACGATTAAATCTTCTAGGGCCCTGCAAAAATAAAGATAAAATAGAACTAAATTTCTGTTTTACTTATTTGGACTATTGACTGGTAAAGATCTGCATGGGTTCGGATTTAGGCCGGGCCGGGCAAAATGAAGGCGAACTTTCAAACAGGCTGGGTCGGGTAAGGCGACAAAAGGAAATTAAACGAGCCAGCCCAGCCAAAAAAAAGTTAAGAGGACCGACAGACACGATATAAAAAAATTTAATAAAGCCGTTAAAAAATGAATAATTTTCAATGGGTATATAACTTTAATGTAATAAATGTAAATATGCTGCACAAGCCGAAGATCATTTGACAGCGTTTATATCCATAGAGATTGGCATCGGATAGTCGTATCTTGTTTGAACTCGATTCATCAGACATGGGCAGGTTCGGGATGAGGCTTAGATTTTTTAAAAAAGAATGAATATCTTTTGGATAACCCTGTCAAAACTAATGTAGAAAAAGCGCTCAAACTGTAGATTATGATTAAGTGGCTTATTGTTATAAACTGTGTTCTTTTTTATGTCGATAGCATGTACACTCTTAGAAAAATCAAGGTTTTTTTTTTAATTATTCCCAAATTTTCCCAAGATTTTTGCTTATAATTTGCAGAGTTCTTAATATAAAATATTCTTTTCTGAAAATATGACAAACAACAATGCACATAATACCCTGTAATAAGAATTAAAAAATAGTTAAAATATGAAAAATGGATAGGTTTACTAAATAATTTTTCACTGCGCATGCGTCAACGATATCAAAATTTCATTTGCATGCTATGTTTGCTAAATGTATAGAGCAACTTTTGTGAAAGTTGCAAAATCATAGCTTGAAAATTCTGAAAATATTCATCAATAGAATAAGTTGAAAATCCGTTATTCCCAAATTGAAGCAAAAACAAGAGGGGTTGTAGCCATATATTCATTGATTAGTGTCAATATAGAATATAGAATATGGGACGTACTACATACATTTGGATAAAATCCCTCAATTTTTTGCTTCATTTTGGGAAAAACGGATTTTGTGCTTATTCTACAGACGATTACTTTCAGAATTTTCAAGCTATGATCTTGAGACTTTCACAAACGTTGCTCTATACATTTAGCTAACACAATATGTAAATGAAATTTTGATATCTTTGACGCATGCGCAGTGAAAAATTATTTAGTAAACCTACTCATTTATCATACAATTTTTATTACTTTTTAATTCTAATTACAGGGTATTGTACGCAATATTGTTTGTCATATTTTCAGAAAAGTATGTTACTTTATATTGAGAACTGTGCAAGTTATAAGCAAAAAAATTGGCAAATTTTGGTACCATTTTTATAAAAACCTTAATTTCTCTACGAGTATACATGCTATTTGCATAAAAATGAACACAGTTTATTACAATAAGCCATTTATTCATAATCTACAGTTTGAGCGCTTTTGCTACATTAGTTTTGGCAGGGTTATCTAAAAGATATTCATTCTTTTTTAATTTGTTGACGGTCCCCTATGGAGTTTCGGGAAAAAAATCTTCACGGAAATATATGACTTGTACTATTATATTTGTACACTAAGAGTTTCGGCATGATTCCTCATGTATTTTTCTAGACATTTAATAAAATGTCTAAAATCGCAAGTGGACAGTCATCAATGGTCATGTAGTGTATTTTCTGTAGTACGAGCTCACAGAATTTAAAATGTACTGTAAAAATTTCCCATAAATACGTATGCAGTATTCCTTAAAGGAATCTTATTTGTATGTTAAGAAAAATTGAAATTTTTTTATAGAAATTAAGTTCAGCCGGACTGGACCGGGCTTGTTTTCATACATTTTTCTACGGGCCGGGTGGTAAACTGTGAAAATATAAACGGGCCGGGATAGTTTTCGCTCGGGTCGAGCTGGGTCCGGGCTCGGAAATTCCGGCATGTGCATCCCTTTACCTGACATATCTAAACTCTAAAAACAAAAAACAAAAACATTAATAAAAAATTACATGGGTGAAAAAGTGAGGTACAGTACAATGGGTGAGGGTCAATCCATTTCAAGTGGTCCAGCACTGGTCGCTCGACTATTTTTAAAAAATCTGAAAATTTTTGTACAACAACCCTAACATGATGGAAGTTCAAAATGACCGTTATTTTAATTCTACTATTTTTTGTTTGTGCATGGCGGCCATCGTTGTTTCATCGTGTGCAGCGATTTTCTCAGATACTAGGATACACAAAATTGTAAATATCTCGTCTTCTATTTTCCCAATTGAAATGGGGTTTGCAGCATTTTATTCAGAATAAAATAGGCTAAATATACAGTGGAAGAAAGATTTTGAAAAATAAATTTTTACAGGTGAAATTTTAGCACAAAATGTACGATTTTTTGCAAAATCTATCCGTTTGCAAGAGGAAAATTTTCATGCAAGGGAAACTGTCAACCTTACACAATTTTTTCTACAAATAAGTCAAAAGTGCGTGTACTCATACACCAAGTCCCAGATCTGGGAATTAATTTCTCTTTGCGAAAAAAATTCCGAAATTCGTCAAAAATTTCAAAAATCGCACTTTTTAGGCTTTGATATCTCTGGTGGGGCACGAGATAAAAATCTGAAATTTCGGCTTATGATTGTATCGTGTAGTAGCGTTATGTAAAAAAAATTTCAAGAAGGAGATTTTACTACAAGCTGAGATATGACATAGAGAATATGTGAAAACAATACAGCCAAACTATTGTAAACCTACTATGTAATTGTTCAACAAGACTGTCAACCTTGCACAATTTTTTCTACAAATAGGTCAAAAGTGCGTGTACTCATACACTAAGTCCCAGATCTGGGAAATAATTTCTCTTTGCGAAAAAAATTCCGAAATTCGTCGAAAATTTCAAAAATCGCACTTTTTAGGCTTTGATATCTCTGGTGGAGCACGAGATAAAATCTGAAATTCTGGCCTTTGATAGTATTGTGTAGTAGTGTTGTGTACAAAAAATTTCAAGAAGGAGATTTGACTACAAGCTGAGATATGACATGGACAATATGTGAAAACAATACTGCCAAACTATTGTATCCAACTATGTAATTGCTCATACCTCCAAAATTTTAAATTAATTATTTATGGTACAAAGTTAAATTTTAATTACAAATATCTTTTTAAATGCTTCTGTGTGATTTAAACAATTCAGAATGTATGCTAAGCCAATACACTATTTGTCCAGATGAACAAATCTACTAGAAATGCTATTGCAACAATTTTACTCGGAACACATTTCAGGAAAAGTAAATTACAGACAATGGATTGCAACTGATCGAGTTGACATGGCTTCAATTATTAAACCTAAAGAATTTCATTCAAGTTAACAAGGGATGACAAGACTTGGGGGGCTTCAAATAAAATTTTTAGAAAGAACAGCCTGATGAACTGACAACAGTAACTGGTCGAACTCATAACATCTCTCGTAAATATTGTTAAGCTCTTTGTTGAGCATACATAGTATTTAGTAAATTAAATGTTTATTATTTAACTGTTTTCAACAAACGATATTTTCTGTGTAAATATTGTAGTAAAAGAGACTAATCTCATTTCTCCTAATGTACTCGTAATAGCATTACTTAACATTTTTTAAATCACCGTATCTCAGCTTGTAGTCAAATCTCCTTCTTGAAATTTTTTGTACACAACACTACTACACAATACTATCAAAGGCCAGAATTTCAGATTTTTATCTCCTGCTCCACCAGAGATATCAAAGCCTAAAAAGTGCGATTTTTGAAATTTTCGACGAATTTCGGAATTTTTTTCAGAAAGAGAAATCATTTCCCAGATATGGGACTTGGTGTATGAGTACACACACTTCTGACCTATTTGTAGAAAAAATTGTGCAAGGTTGACAGTCTTGTTGAACAATTACATAGTAGGTTTACAATAGTTTGACAGTATTGTTTTCACATATTTTCCATGTCATATCTCAGCTTGTAGTCAAATCTCCTTCTTTAAATTTTTTGTACATAACGTTACTACACAATACTATCATAGGCCAAAATTTCAGATTTTTATCTCGTGCCCCACCAGAGATATCAAAGCCTAAAAAGTGCGATTTTTGAAATTTTTGACGAATTTCGGAATTTTTTTCGCAAATAGAAATTAACTCCCAGATCTGGGACTTGGTATATGAGTACACGTGCTTTTGACCTATTTGTAGAAAAAATTGTGTAAGGTTGACAGTTTCCCTTGCATGAAAATTTTCCTCTTGCAAACGGATAGATTTTGGAAAAAATCGTACATTTTGTGCTAAAATGTCACCTGTAAAAATTTATTTTTCAAAATTTTTCTATCACTGTATATTTAGCCTGTTTTATTCTGAACAAAATGCTGCAAACCCCATTTCAATTGGGAAAATAGAAGACGAGATATTTACAATTTTGTGTAACCTAGTATCTGAGAAAATCGCTGCACACGATGAAACAAAGATGGCCGCCATGCACAAACAAAAAATAGTAAAATTAAAAGAACGGTCATTTTGAACTTCCGTCATGTTAGGTTTGTTGTACAAAAAATTTCAGTTTTTTTGAAAACGGTCGAGCGACCAAAAAAATATTTTCTGGACCACTTGAAATGGATTGACCCGTGAAGATTTACAGTCCAGTTGCATAACAGAGATAGGAAGGTATTAGGAAGCTTAAAGCTGAAGCTTCTACACTGTTAAAATTTCTGTAAAAACACAGAAAAAAAAAAGACTCTCGATAAATTTACTCTAGTTCTCGGTTAAATGCATTCTATAGAGTTTCTCGGTCATCATTTTACGCACATTACCCTTATCTCACATCTAATTCCCTGTAGGGATTTCCATGTCTTTAGTTAAAGATATTTTTATCCTTCTTAAAACTTATAAGTCAAAATACACACTCATAAAACTCTTTAACAATTTTATTAGAAATATAAAAAAAAAAATTAATTTAAAGATTTTTTTAAAAACTTAGAATAGTTTAGACAGGGAAAATCATTTTATCAGATATAGTAGGGATTTTTCCCCGCTGAATCATAAAATACATACGTATTCAATAGCAATCGCTCTTATAGCTCAGGCAGTAAGGTATTCTTCCACTGTCAAGAGGGGACACAAGGACAAAAAAAAAAAAAAAAGTTGTGAAAAAGTTAAATGGTACAGCAGTTTATATTTACTCGGAAATTTTAAGTTCTTTGAAGCTCACTGAAAATTCAGTTATTCATTGATATTAAAGACTAAATTAAATTATTATCATTAAAAGTAAATTTACAGAGTCTATTCTAAATTTACCGAATAACTTCTCTATTAATTAACAGAATCTCGTTTTTTCTAATCTCTGTACTTTTGCATATGACTTAAGGTACCTGTATATTACCCGTAGATTCTCTTTGATTTCATAGAAAAAATTTTAATAGTATGTCTTCTATCATAAATAATTGAAGACATAGTACATGATTGGGTCTCATAGACTCAACCCGTGCACTGGCGAATTAACTTTTATTTTGTCCATTTTAATGTTTTTTTTTCTTGTGTTGTGATTACTGTCATGCAATTTGCATTCTTAAATCTTAACAAAAATATAATTTTGATTCAAATTTACTATGTTACTTCAATTATATTAGCTCTTAACTACTGTGGCAAAAATTTTCGCTCAGTTACTGTGAACGGTCATTGAAACCGCTTGATCAAAAGATGAATAAAAGGCTAGATTATCTCATAATATACTGCTGCTGCACTAAATTTTACGTGCAAAACTACTATAATTAAAATTCACCTGTCCAGCAGTCTCTATCGATAGTACTAGAGCTCAATACTTGCCAATTTTGGACACAACTTTCGTAAAATTTAAGTTAATTTAAAGCAGGTTAAACTGGTTCCTAACCAGAAAGTATTTTAGATGCATCATTAGCTATTTAATGTCCAGTTTCCAAGTAGAACTTATTTCATATCATTTCAATAAGGGGGTCCGGGATACAAAAATCTTCAAATTTACTAAAAAAAATTATTGCATTAATAACTTCCTTGATTTTTTTTTTCTTGCTTAACCCTTTATCTACCGAAGGTACTAATAAGTACCATTAAAATTACTTATTATAAAATTCTTTTAATACGTCAATTAGTTGTAATACTGTTGAGAATGAGTTACAGATACATTACTTTATCTTGTTCCAAAAGCATTACTGGTTACAGAAAACAAAAATATTTTTAAAAGGATGATTTCTTTTGCCTTTGCATCTTTTCAGCTTTCTTGGCGTTGAGTGAGGGGGATGGGGATTTTTCAATTCTGAAATATTTCTATATTTATATTGTAAGAACATCATATTTGTACATTTTATAATTGTACAAAATATTAAGAAAACAATTTAAAATAAAGGATTTGAGTGGGGTTATAAATATTGCAAAAAATCCCTGTAAATTCAAATTTAATTAATCCTTCTAAATCCTTCAAAAATTTATTGAATGATTATGTAAATCTTTTAACTTAGCTTAAACAATTTACGTAAAATGCTTTAGAATGCAAAATTTCCATGAATTCATAATTCGGTAGATAAAGGTTTAAAATGACGTTTAAATCATCTATTTTCTATTTTAATTGGAACAGGATATGTTATTTATTTATTTTTATTTATTTATTTATTTATTTATTTATTTATTTATTTATTTATTTATCATTTGTTTTTAAAATCTAGCTTTCAAGCAATATCTGTCATGGAAACGACTTCTTGTGAAAATGCGTTTTATCTCCATGATAGATTTTTTAACCATTTCTCGTATTTAAATAGATATAAGTAAAGAACCGTTAAAGATAAATAGTTCAAACTTTAATACATCTTTTTCAATAGTTTCATTTTAATTTTGATTCACCAAATTTGAAAAAAATATATTTACTTTTAAAAATGTGATTTTTTTTTTTTTTTACTTAAAAAGTTTTTTAATTTTTATATGAATTAATATTTTAAAGAATGCTGAGTCAAAATTAAAATTTATATATTTCTGTTGATTTAAATGAAAAAAAAAATGAAAGTCTAAAAATAATATTTTGGGTTATAACGTTTTTTAACTACCCCACTTTTTAAAACAGTTTTAAATTTTAAATTTAACCCTTTAATTCCCATGCCAGAACACGTTCTAGAAATTATGTAGTTCATTTCACACCAGAAAAATTCAATGGCTAATTTCGTTTTATTTAAATATGGAATGTTCTGTTATTGATTAAAGCAAATATTGTTGTTTTAATTTTCTGGTGGGAACTGAAATATACGAATTAAAGATCGGTGGTTTAAGACCTAAACCACTGGGGAGCAAAGGGTTAAAAAGAAAAGTTTTAACATATGATTTTGTTTGCAAATTATATGTTGTTAAGAATCACAAAAAAAAATTTAATTTTAATTCAACAAATAAAAATTATTTTTAAATGGGTCCCGGAACCCCTTAAAAAATTCTCGTTATAAACATGTTTAACCAGGTTTAAATTAACTTCCATTTTAAGAAAGTTATGTCTGAAATTGGTAAGTATGGAGAATCAAACGAAATAAAAATTTCAATAACATCTATAGTTAAAAGGGCTCTGGGCTTGAAAACTTTTCAAAAAATCGATTTTTTATGATCTATTTTGATTGTTCAATTAATTCTGAACTCAGTGCGAAAAACCACATAAAAATATTTGCTTTTTTAGCGGAGTTATAAGCATTTAGGTATCAACATTTTCAAAGGCGCACCCATATAATTTCAACTTTAAGTCGCGTTTTCTCAAAACTTGATTTTCGACGACTATCCGCAAGATTAAAAAAAAAACTATTTGATGGAATGGCATAATTTTTTTCCATGCATATAACATCATTATCTATAGAATGAATTAATATATTTTAGATAGTTTAATATTTTGAGTACTTTTAATTTAAAAAAATGTATTTTGTAGAGGTTTTTTAAATTTTCAAATTTGAGAGTTCTTTTAATATATATATTTTTTTTTTTTTTTTTTTTTTTTTTTTTTTAGTGATAGTTATATCATTAATTCATTCTATAGAGTGAAGTTTCCTGATCATTTGAAAGCAAAAATTAGGTTCTTATGTCAATTCGACGTTAAGATATCTTACGGATGGTGATAGAACATATAATTTTTTTTCGAAAATTGTGTTATATAAATTTTGCTATATATTTTATTATATTACATTGAAGTACTTCATTTTCTTAAAAATATCAGAAAGTTTAAATTAATTACATTGAATACTTCTGTTTTTATATGGACTCGAAGCGAGAGCTCTATTTACATGTTTTTCCGTATCGATCAAGCTCTGAGCCCCGTTAACCCTTTGAGGGGCAAGCAATTGCATTCGAGTAATTCTAAACTCCCACCGGAAATTTGTAATAAAGTTATATCCAAAAGAGGAAAAGCAATTTCACGACTGTTTTCCACCAAAGTTAGAAAAGTGAAATTTAATAACATTTTTCTGGTGTGAATCTTCATCAATCGTAGGTGGTATATAATATATACCACCGCCCCTCAAAGGGTTAACCCCTTGGGGAGGAGCGACACGTATACGTGCCGCAAATAGGCTTAAGAATCTGTGCTTATCGCCACCAGTAAAATTATACTGTAAATTTTGCCTTATTTAATCAGAGCATTTTCTCGATTTAATAAGTAACAAATTTCTGTATTTTAAAACCGGTGACAAAACATTAAAAATTTCGTAAAATGCTCCCGTCGCGAAAGGGTTAAATTGTAAATTACAAGTTGAACTGTGAAACACGCTTTCTAAAAGAAATGCCATATAGCAGGAAATGTCAAAAGTGTTTGATTTCTACAATTTATAACAACATGAAAAGAAATCCAAATGAAATCGTAGACAGCACGATTTGGAGACAAATTTTGTGATAAGTTAAAGAAGAAATAAAAAACACTCACATTTAATTTTCTTCTGATACTGTTTTATTATATTAAGTTATCTGAGAACAATACATTTTGATCTCGTTTTCAATCAGATAAATAAAGTAACAAATGTACAATTCATGGGGAACTGTTATCCTCTTCTTAATCCTTCCCACCTTTGCTCACATTATGCATATAAATGTAATTTTTTAATTGTTATTTTTTAAACAAGTTTGCCCTAAAATGTATGTAAAATTACTTTTGAAGATAAATATAAAATATTTACTTGTACGTTATCATATTTTTTTTGTCAGATAACGTCGATTACATGGCGTTCTTTTGTTGCGGGCCGATAAGCACGATATAGCGAAGGGCTACTGTGCATCGTATGTTATATGAAATTATTCTGTAATACATTTCACATTTATTCCTTTATTTATTTAATTCTTCATACAGTTTATATGCTTGTACAACCACGACACGTGGCAAAACAAAAAAATTGAAGGAAAAGACTCCAGTAAACAGGAAAATACAATTAAAACTAACTGAAGATTTAAAGATATTTGAAGACTTTTTCACTTCAGTTGGCAAATAAATGTTTGATTTAAATATATTTGAGATGCAATGTCATTTTTTTGATTCACCTAATTTCATAAATTTATAAATATTGCTATTTGTAATGCATACATGGTTACCTTACGTGATTCATCGGGTTTCAAAACATTGTATTGAGAGCTATACCACCAACAAACACGAGAGATATATGACAAAGTACATACACTCACCAAGTTTAAATTCCCATCTCTTGGCTTGCATGAATGCTAGACGGTAGGACTGTGACAGTACACAACAAAGAACTGCCACATTGCTGGATACGGCATGGTGGTCTATGTGATGTTCCTCTGTTGCTACACCCCCCCCCCCCCTCCCGCACATCCACACACCAGGTCACCAAATCTGTGTACCAGAAACTTGGTGAGTGCATGTATCTTTTCACGTCTCACCCGTCTTTGTGCATTGCATACTTGTAAATAAATAATATATGTAGCATTGAAAATGGTGATTTAAATGAAAAAAAAAAAAAAAAAAAAAGAATTAATATGTAACATTTTAATTAGATTACAAAATTTTCAAGTGATTCTATGCATGACACGCGCAGCATGAAAGAGATTATGGCCAGCAACAAATCATACTATAAAAAATGTGCATAATTTCATGTTAAATCTCATTTTTTTAATCACACACATTTAATGAATTCGACATGCAGGGGCCATGTTAAGCATTGCTAACATCGATAAAAGCAATTAAATCTGAAAAATGATGATAAAAAATCAATTTTGGTGAAATTGGCAAATGATTTTGTGTGCATATAAATTTTGGATAAGTTTAAGAAATAGGAGCAAATAGGTAAATTTCTCGAGGTACTTTTAAATACGACAATATAAAATGGAAAATGTGGAATCAATCAGATTTTTAATGTAAAATGAGCTCATAAACAGTTCAAGTCCACATTTTCTAAAGAAATTAAATCTACAACATTGTTATTAGAAAAACAAGTGGGTAAGCGTGATTGCAGATCGCACAGAGGGTTTCATTTAATATTTATTTCAAAACAATTTATACTTTAATTAATATTTTAACGATTAGTTATAACGATTTTAAATTACCCCACTTTTTCTATAAGTTTTAATTTTAAAAACCTTTTCTTTTTTTTTTAAATGGAAGTTTTATCATGTGATTTTCCTTACAAAACATATATTTGACCATCGCAAAAAATTTCAAAATTTTAACTCAATGAACAAAAATTATTTTGAAATGTGTCCCGGACTCCCTTAAATAAGTTCTGAAACTAATTACTACGCGACTATATAAATCTGCGTATATATTCAATTTCGGAAATGAAAATGCACGCATTTTATCGGCGTTCTTCCGAAAAAATTTTTTGTCTTTAGGAGTACTTTTGAAATCATAAAAATAATCCATTTAAAATAGGGATGCAATTAGCCAAACTGCAAAAAGAAGATATTTTCTGTTCTGCCCTCCATCTTTATTGGTGGCAGACAAAGGTGGAAAGCACAAAAATTACAGCGCAGGGAAAATTTAGATCATTGATATTTATCTTTATTAAAAAGAAACAAAAATGTTTTTAACACTAGAGTATTAAAAATTTTAATACTCTAAAGAATTTTGGAGTTTCTATGCATTGTATTAGTTTTTATGTGAAAAAAAAAACTGTCAATTTCTGTGCCAGTGAAAAACTGTTTAACTAACAGAAAATATCTGTAGTTATTCATTGAAACAATTTTTTCTTTAAAAAATGCATTTATTTTTAAATAAAAATCACATATTTTGCAGTAAGCGGACGTATTAAATACACCGTCCCAACCTTTCCCGCTGATCGATACATTAAACTTGTGGAATTTAGTTTAAAAAAATTTTCAGGTTACATCTTAAGTGATCGGATCTGCAGCGTAACATTTCAGTTCAAAGTTTAATAAAAAGGAAAATCTCCGATGGGCGCGCGGCTGCTTTTTCCGGAAAGTAGCGTTTGTCTGACCCTAGAGGTCTGCACTAGCCGGAATTTCCAGGCCCGGACCGCGACCGTTCAGAAATCAGTGAAAACAGGCTCGCCCCGACACAATTTCTACTATTTCGAAAAAATTCAGATTTTTATCATATAATTAAGAGTCTTTTAAAAATATACATATTTATGGGATGATTTTACGGTAAATATTTCAGAAAATACACTATTGCAACATTAATGATTACTTAGATTCTTAGACTTTCAACATTCAAATAAAGGTTCATTAAAAAATTAAAATGACTTCGAATAAACGAAAAAAAGTTAAGAACATCATAACTTTTAAGGCTGTATAATAAAAAGTAGATTTATGAAAATATTTCAACATTTGTTATAGATTTTATCAAATCCAAAGGAGATATTTTTGATACATTTCTGAAATCATTTCTTTTCGGAAACGCAAAAGGTTAGCAGGTGTTTTTATTCAGGAACCATGTTATCGAATGGCGTTATCCATTTTTTGATACACGTAGTTTAAGAAATTACTGTTAAAGGTAGCGTTTTGAATCGAATTTACGGAAGTACATCATGGGAAGGGAGAAAAATCAGCAACCACGTGAGAAGAATCTCTTATATCTCAAGTATATATAACTATTAGTTACAAAAATGAAAAACGCTATTCTATTCCAAATCCCTTCAATAGTCAAACTTGTCAATTTTATAACTTTACAGTTAAAAATTAGTCAAAAAATGTGTCAAACTTTCGCGTTGTTGAGAAGTGAATTTAAGAACCACTGAGAAGTATATTTCCAGAGATTACGCTAACATAAGTTCTGTATCTCTATTAATATTGTTACAAATCATGTCGTGTGGCCTACACATCTTGAGGAAAATTATGTCTAGTTCCAGCTCGGCTTGACTACATCTAGAAAAACAATGCAAGCCTGATTTCAGCCCGGCACGAGTCTGCTAAAAATTATTAAGCCCGGGTTAGACACAAAGTAACTGTCCGATGCTGATCTCTACACTGTACTAGTTACATTTCTGTAATGATGTTATCTAATTAGTATCGGCTCGTGGCGCACATTTATACTTATTCTCGTTAAAGTCATATTCATTGAAAATAGCCCATATTTTATTGTTTCGGTTTAAAATTTTATAACGGCCCGGTAGGCTCGTTAATTTTTTTTCTCGGCCTGGACCGTATGGTCCGTTCAATTTTTTAAATGTTGTGACAGTCACTCCCTCATAACACTTATTTTCACATAGTTGGACTAATCCCCCTTACATGGAATATAAAATATTTCAAGTAAAATTTCGTCTTCAAAAATCAGCTGACAATAAGAATCAAAACCGGATAATTATAACCACGGATAATTATAACCAAAGGAAGTCGGTTGAAACACCTTATTTTCGAAGACACTAAATCTTTGATAACTATCAGTCTTTCCTAATCACTAGAACTGGCTTACAATCAGGAAAAATTTGAACACAGATAAATCGAAGTAATTCTGGATCATATCCGCTTGTATTTTTAGATACTGATATCTAAGGTGCTTCGAGGAAGTTACTAACTGTATTACAGTTGTTAAAGCTGGAGTTGTTTGTTTGACTTGAATAAATGTGAAAACAAAAGATTGGCATGTATGCAACAGAGATAATGTTACATAACATAAATAGGAAAGAGTGGTATTAGACTAAAAGTAGAATTACAAAGAAAATATAGGACACAAGTAATCTTTGGTTAAATCTTCTGTAATTTTTTTTCTTTTCTTTTCATTTTCCAATATAGTTGAAAAGTATTTATGAATTCAGTTTGTCCGGCTCCAACTTGCGAAATATACTCGGATTATTTGAAACTAATATTATCAGTTTCGAGTAAATATACGCGAAACTGATGAATATTTTCGCATATATTACTTGCATAAATATACACCAGTTAAAAATTACTGACATTAATTTTTATATCTCAATGAGGTTCATTATAGAATATTCGCCTTTGAAAATTAAGGGCTTAGCATATATAGTTCGTTCACAGCAATATACACAATCATTTCCATACATTATGGCTTAAACAGAAGAATCGTTTGTGATGCATTTTATTTAAGAGGACAGAGTACCTTGAAATTGGTCAAAATATCGATTTTTATTATTATTATTATTATTATTATATGAACTGAAAGCTTTTTTAATTGTGAATATTTTTACACCTCATTTTTACCTAATATTACAATTATATCATGAGATATTGTAAATTTTGTTAATAGATCGAGTCAAAGACCCATACAAATGGAAATTTTAAACTGATTCTTCTCCCTGTTCATATTTTTATAAATTGCTTATTCGATAAATACTGATGGTTTTTTTTTTTTTTTTTTTTTTGCTAATTTAGATAAAGGTTGGAATTTTTTTTACTTGTTCTTCATGGTGTATTTAATATTTTTTAGCATGAATTTAACATTCAAGTTTATATTAACTTTTTAAAAAATATTTAAATTGAAAGTTTGTTGACTTTTCCTTATTTTTTTTTTTTTTTTTTTAGATATATAGGAGTAAAAAAAACATATTAAATGTAAAATCCCATAAATCTAAAAAACTAATGATTTAGTTTTATGTTGTATATTCTAATGAATGTGGGGAAAAAATCGAAGCAAAAATATTCATATTTAAACAAAGTAATAGGGATTTTAAAAAGTTAATAAAAAAATTTAAATTTTAGTAAAATAGGAATTTTATAAGAATTTTTTTTAATATTTTATTTAATTTTTAGCATTAAATATTGTGCCACAACATGTATAACAGTATTATACAAAATTAAAGCGATGATTTCAAAGGTACTATGTTCCCTTAAGAAACCCGTGCACAAAAAAAATGAAAGAAAGAAAAGGAAGACATGTATTAATGTAATCATTGACTGTTGGCGTAAAGTTGAACCTTATAAAAACAATAAAATAAAGCAATTCAGAAAATTTTGGAACATAACAAAATTGCTTTTCATCATTTTATGATTTTGAAACAAAATGAATAAAACGCTTTTTAAAAGCAACAAAGAGAGGTGCAATGTGTTATTGTAACAATTAAAAAAGAAACAAAGAAAGAAAAGCATCAAGGCTTACTATTAGCAGCGTTAAGAAATTTCATTAAGAAAAGAAATAAATAAATTAAAGCACCAAGATTTACTATTAGAGTTAAGAAATTTCATTGCTTTGAAAACATAACATGCCTATAAACAAACAGTCTTAACCCTTTCAGGAGTAAGTATTTGCGTTTCTGTGTTAAATTCACACGGGAATTTTCGAAAATTTTTATTTTAAAATAAGGAAAAGCAATTTTACAACTATTTCCTGTCAAAGTTATAAAAGTAAAAGTTAATTAGTAATTTCTATCAAAGTCTTAATTAAAATTAGGAGGGATATAATACATCCTACCGCTCCTCAAGGAGTTAAGTAAACATGTTATTATCATGACGGAAGTGGCTTATAAAATTATATCTGATATGACTTAATCGTGTAGAAAACGCAATTTTATTACTGTCTCTAGCAGCTCCGTTTGCACAGAAATTAGTGTATTACTTGTATTACTTAACCCTCATGTCCATGGTATGATGCATTCTAGAAATTGCATAATTCAGATAATCAGAATTCATACCAGAAAATCTAAACAATAAATTTCGGTTTATTTCATAACTAAATAACGAAAAGTTCGTTAGTAAAGAATATCTGTCTGTTATTAATTAAAGAAATAATTTCTATTATAAATTTCTGGTTTGAATGCGGAATAATAAAAAACTAAACCGGGAACACTAGTGGCAGCATGAATGCTACCACGAGTAATTAGAGGGTTAAAGATGTTCTCAAAAAATATTTTTCAAGCGAAACTTACTGACATATTTACGGCTCACTTTTGAATGTAAATGCATGACACTTGCAGAAATGAATACTAGAATGATTTGGAATCTAACAACTTTTTTTTTTTCATTCTTCGCTAAGTAAGTTGAATTTTAAATTATAAGTATTTTTTTTTTCATAGTGGCTTTATCGAGCTGTAGCATCGGGAAATTCGGCTGAAAAAAACTTTTTTTTTTTTTTTTTTTTTTTTTTTTTTGATTGACACAATTTGTTTGAATTTGTAAAATTCCCATTGTTTTCGCCTTAATAAATTTGTCATTCAATAAGGCGAATTTCAGTATTTCAAAAAAGAAATTGCCAATCTTGAAATCAGAATTTTTAAAAAGTAGCCACTGGCAATACCAAACAGTTTGACAGCATTTTCTGAAGAATCACCTATATTTATCGAAAAATGGGAAAAAGTATTCGAATTCATAGTTTCGGAATGACACCATCCACCAATAGGATGCAATTCCGAACAAAAATAAATTCAGGAATGTATCAAAAAATGTAACCAATTTGGACTTAAGAACAAATGTAAACGAGTAGGAGGTAGCAATCCCAAAACTTTCTTCTCTTTCATACATAATACTTTCAGAAAAATGAAGCATAACAACGTCACCACTTAGGCTATTTACACCAAAATCTAATCAACAACAATTTATGTCAAGTTCCAACTGAGAAGTTTGATGATAATTCGTGCATTACTTTTTGAGATAGAACTAGTGTGATAATCATGAATAATGTCGCATAGATGCCACCAGTTGGACGATTTACACTAAAAAGTAATCAGTACCATACTATATTAAGGATTAACAGAATCTGAAGTTTGATGAAAATTCGTGTTTTAGTTTCTGAGATAGAGTTATAGAGATAATCATGAATAATGCTGCACAGCAGCACCACTTGTTGGACGATTTACACCAAAAAATATGAATCAGAAGATGTTGGGGGAAAATTTTGGAATGAAATGATTCTAATAACATTTAATGACTTTAAAATAATAACAGTTTTATATTTTCATAAAAACATATAAAAAATAATAATAAATAAAAGGTAACAATTTAGATGTAAAGAAAAAGTTACTAAAAAAAAGAAAAATTTGACTGACCAAAAATAGTAACGATATCGAAAAGCAAACCCCCTTCCTCCTAGGGATATCCAGCGATATCATGTGCTAGTTCCCCCCTCCCCCATACAGGATAAAGTTATATATGCACAGCCCCTTGATTCCCCAAAAATGTATATACATTTGAATGATTATAACTTCAATTTTTATTAACATATAATTAATATTTAAATTGAAAAAGAATCTACATAAAATGTACAACTTCCTCTTATCGCAGATGTTCCAATTTTCAGAATTTTAAAAAGCAATAGGGGTTTTATTAGCTGATGTCAATCTCACGACTTGCTTTTTCGATGCTTTCGAGCATTCTTTCTTGGCTAGTGAAACTTGTTGATGTTCTTGGTCTTCTGGGACATTGTATGTGAACATTCTGGACAGTTCCATTCCTTTCAAACTTATCTTTTATCCGATTAATTGTAATTCGAGTAGGTGGATCTGTCTAAGACTTCCCCCAGTACTGTCTTTGTACTTCTGCTACATTTTCATACTTTTTCCAACAGCATTTTTATTTTATTTTATTTTTCAAAAGTTGATCTCATTTCACTCATTCTTTTCAATTAACTGCACCCTAAAAAGAAAGAAAAATTATGATCGGTTAAAGACCTGAGTGTTTATATATATATATATATTGAAAAATATATGTCTAAAAAGTATCTAAAATATAATACCCTGTATTACATTAATAGATTTCTGTCAAAAGTATTATATTAGGTCATTCGGAAAATTCTTCGGTATTCTTCTGTTGAGATAGTATTAGAATAATTGAATGATACCGAAAATTGTGAACAAATTTATCACAAAATAAATGAATGATTTTTCTATATGTACATTATATAAAAAAAATTTATACCAAAAATTCCGGTGAAAATGTGATATTTGTAGATTCGAACTTTATCAAAAAACCGCAGAATTTTCTGGATGACCTAACAGGTACAATACATATTTCTTTTCGAATGTTAAATTCCTAATTTGTATAAAAATGGGTTAAATAACAATAACATATTCCATGAACATTTCATATCAGTAACTTTTCCTTTAATAGCAATTAATTACTTAATTGACTGTAGTTATTCGCTAATTACGTCGCAGTTAACCCGCTGGAAACGAGCGACCGGTATACGTGCCGCATAAATTGCTCAGGATCCTTATTTAGTCTCGCCGGTAAAATTTTACTGTAAAATTTGCCTTCTTTTATCAGATCATTTTCTCGATTCAATAAGGCTCGAATTTCTGTTTTTAAAAATAGGTGACAAAAGATTAAAAATTTTGTGAAAGGCTCCCGTCGCGAAGGGATTAAGGGGATACTTCAGTCAAATGAAATTATCTGTTCACTAATGCTAATCCTATGGAAGAAATTTATAAAGATATATCGGTTGCGCTTCAGTATTTTTAAAGGATTTCTTTTTTTTTTTTTTTTTTTTTTTCTTTTTTTTTTTTTTTTTTTTTTGTATTGGATAGCTGAGATTGATCTCGATGCAGGCCGGTTGTTATATTTACGATTTATGTTGCAGAGATTTTTTTATAAGGGTGCTTTCGCTTTATAAACCGGTTCCGAAAATGAAAGCGTCATCATAAAAAATATCTATAAACAAAATCAAAGTAAAAACGGTCTGCATATAAATCAATATCAAAGTACAAAAAAAAAATAAATAAATAAATAAAATAAAATAAAAAATAAAAGATATTAAAATGCAATCAAAATATCTTTATTTTCTCCCATAGGATTAGTATTAGCGAGCGAGTCCTACCATTTGAATGAATTAAAGAGGGAGTGGAGCGTTCAAAAAAGAATGTTATTAGATTGTGAAGTCACGTCTGAAAATTAACTTTAGAACATAACAACATCTCATAAAATTATGAACACAACAGCATGTACTCAACATAAAGTATAAAAACAATTACGTAGGCAATATTTTTAAGCAGTATGATTCAAGCTTATTACAAAAATATCTGTTTTTTCCCAGTATGGGAGACTGCGGTAGGTTAATCCATTTTTATTTTTATTTATTTATTTATTTATTTATTTATTTATTTATTTATTTATTTTATTGATTTATTTTTAATATTGAACTTAGAATAAAGTTTGTTATATCCTTTCATTTGTTATGCAATCAGTTGTCAAAATAAAATTACGGCATAACAGACTTGAAAATCATTGATTTTAAACATGAAAAAATAATGGATCAACTTTATTATGAACTGAAATATTTTTTAAGAGAAATAAAATCGATTTAAAACAATTCGAATATTGCACGTCAAACGTAGCAAATGAGAACGTTTGTACTATAACGAAGTTTTAAAATTATTCAGATCTTGGTATAATAATATACAGTACTTCGGATACCGTATAAATATCCGAAATCTTTTATGTGTCCCTGTAAATACTATCTGCTTTCTATTAAACAGGAAGTAATCCTTAATAAACCACAGCAACATACATCAGTTTCATAAAATGTGAAATATTTTAATATAATTAAAACGCGCCCTAAACAATATTTTCTCCAATACCATTATGCAATTGAATACTTTTGTGTGGGCCTGTAAATTAATAAAAAAATATATTATTTGCACTCTAGATTTTACAGAGTGTATGATTTAGTAGATTATTCATGGATGTATATCAATTTTATTATGTTCGAAAAAAGTGTATCATCATTAAATTGCACTTGAAACTATATTTTCCCATTGGCCGTAATACAACGAAGTATTTTTGATTGCCCCTGTAATTTAACTGTACATCCGATTTTCATAAAATTTGAGATGAATCGAAAAAAAATATGCAAATATTATATATTAAATTATATGTGGACGAACAGAAGGACGGATGGACTGAACGGCAACTACAGGTGCTACATATTTACATAATTACCGAACGCGCCTAAAAAGGATAATATTCCACAAGGATTTAATTATAATTAAAAAAAGTATTTCGGAAAATGGTACAAACATGCTTCGATGGAATTCAAGACACAAGAGAAAAAATCCGTTTAAACCCACTTTTCTTTACACTCGATCTGGCAACACTAGTGTCCACATAATTTGACTTCATCTCATTCTGTTCAACTTGGTTAAATTTGTCTACATACCTCCCTAAACCGTTTTGATTCCTGCTATGTTCTTTCGCAGAGGAACGAATATTAAACATTTCTTAAGGCTGCTGCTTTTATTCTTTTCAGTATTTTCCATTCGTTCTATTTACTTACACGGGTACTATTTAAATGAAATAAAAGTCCTATCAATTTTCCAATTTATATTTTATTCAATTTTTTTCTTGCTTTGCACAGCAATTTTTCTAATCTTCATTTAATTAATTTTAAGCATTTCCTTTCGATAATCCCATTTTATTGCACTTTAAAGGTTAAATTTACATTATTTAAGAACTAAAACTATTAACCCTTCATTAGATATAGTGTGTAATAAAAAGATTTCCAAAAACTTTTAATTAAGGAGCTTTGATCATCTGTTCAACTCTTCCCACATTGATTGGGTCGCCAAGACTGCCCGCATAGTCCCTTTTTAAAGTATAACACATGATTATGTTAAGCCTAATTTACTGTCTCATTGTTATGCCTCGAATGAAAGCTCAATATTTCAACGTTATTTAAAAACTATTTACTTAAATTTCTATGATAAATATTATCTGAGAAAATCTTGCAAATATTTTCTAAAAAATACACTTTTTAAGCTGAAAATTCTTCACTATTTTTTTTCATCGTTTATTAATCGTCTGTACGATCTCTTGAATTTAGGCACAGGTATTTTACAAAAGTTTTCTTTGAAATACTCAATCTTACAAGGAAGGTCTCCATTGGGGGCATACTCAGAATTTTTTGAAAAAAATACGAATTAAACTACTCATGTAGGTAATAAAGGATCAGTGAAAATTAGCGGCGGAATTACATTATTAGATATGTAAAAAAATAAAATAGTTTGGAATAATTGGCGTGAAAAGCTGAAAGCGACGCGGGATTTGGCGAGCAGTGCATTTCCTCACCAAAAGCAGACGATTTTAATGAATCTGAAAATTGATTTTAATTAACTTCACTGTTAAAAATCTGCAGCATTTACTGCAATGTCACTCCACTACTTTTATAGAATATCTCTCTTCTGACCAATGAGAATGCTCCATAGCACGGTGAATTGACCGTGTCATACACTGTTAAAAATCTGCTGCATTTTGTTGCAACGCACTCCACCGCTTGTATATAATATCTCTATTCCAACCAATGAGAAAGCTCCATTTCACGGCCAAGTAACCGTTTTCTATACAAGCAAGGGAGTGCGATGCAACAAAATGCAGCAGATTTTTAACAGTGTATTTTTCAATTTGGAACAATTTTAATCAATTTAAATTGTGTTTTTTAAATGATAAAATATATTAATTTCATTTTATTATAAGTACATATAAACGTATATGACAAAATTACACTTAAAGTAAAGTAAAAATGCAAAATTAAAATTACTTAACTAAACTTATTTAAATAAATTGAACATAGAAAGTTTTTTCTTTAAAAAGTATTCGAAGCGTAAAAGCGTATTTTTCAAAATTTCGTTTTTTCGCCAACCGGAGATAAATCACCAAATAAACGAAATTTTTATTATTTTTTTATGGACGTTATAAGGAGGTTCCGCCGAAAATTTTTTTCATAAACATATATAACTATATGAGAAGAACATTTTGTAAATTTTTCAGATTTTTCTGAGTATGCCCGTATGGAGACCTTCCTTGTTAGAACAATAAAGCTGAAAAAACTTTTAAAAATTATTGGTATTAAAATTAAAGGGGTCGTACAAACGCTGAAAAAAAAATCCGCTTGCATCAGCTGTCAATTTTTGTATCAGGCAATTAGGCTTAATTTTCAGAGGGCTGCACTCAGACCAAACTTCCAATGGGACAACTCTCCTTACACTTTTAAAAATCTGCTGCATTTTGCTGCAACACACTCCACCGCTTGTATATAATATCTCTAATCCAACCAATGAGAAAGCTCCATTTCACGGCCAAGTAACCGTTTTCTATACAAGCAGGGGAGTGCGTTGCAGCAAAATGCAGCAGATTTTTAACAGTGTAGTCTAACAGAATTCGTCCAGAAAAATAATGTTAAAATTCAGGAATATGAGTTGCCACAACTTGGACAAAAGTGTTGCCCTGAATATGCACCTTGCGCATCTGTTGACACTCTCTTATAGAGACACTCTAGGGATGTTACTGATTTCACCAGCAAATTAAAAGCGTTGCGAATTTATTTGACTAGATAACCTGAATAGGTTCTATCTTTTGGTCTGTTGCCGATGCCCCTAGTAAAATTCAAGGTGTATCACACCGCTAATCGTAAACCTTGAAGGATTTTATTCGTTCAATGAATCTGCACACGTAGAGTGCAGATTCTAAATGTCTGAATTTATTTTTTCCCTCATCGTATTCGATTTTGGTTTCTTGTTTAAAAATACTAATTTGTCATAAAAACCATCAATAATTTATCGGAAAACTTCATTCTACTAACATGTACTTCGCATGGATTAATATGTTGTTCATTTTTGGAGACATTATGTAATTTTAGTGAACTAGTGTGTGGAATGTGATAAACTGTTCGAAAGCTGGACGCCAATGAACGTCGGTAAGTGTTTACAATATTCTACGATTTCATTTCTCATATATTGATTGCTTTTAATGAATATTTAATGTTGAACCTATTTCTGTATTACAACATGCATAAATCTTTTATTTGGAAAGTGGAGTAAGATTATTTTGTTTAGCGATATATTTTGTGCTTACGTGATCGATGATCTGTGTATTTCCTTTATTCACAAGTTTTTAATTAGCGGAAACGAATTTGAGTTTTAAGATGTAAATTGTGACATTATTCGAAAAAAAAAAATGTTTCATCGAGATCTTTACCCTGGGTCATTCCACATGAATTCAACCAATGGGTGTTGCATCATAGTCACTGATTTTTTTTAAAATTTTATCATAGATAGACATAGTAGTGAAACCCTCAGATCTGAAATTTAAAAGTAATTTTCACAATATTGGTTGAGATATAGCCATTTGAAAACTGACCATTTTTACGAAATGGCGGCCATCTTGGAATTGTATCACTGTCTAAATATCGCCATAACTTGACAACTAATGGCTCAAATGTTATATATCTGGTACCAATTTGAAGCTATTTGTACAAAGAATGAATATTTCACATCAAAACAATAATAAATTTTCATTTTTTTACTTTTTATTATGTGCAAAGTGAAAATTTCACCCCAAAAAAAGGCAGATTGTAATGGCTCATAAAAAAAATGAATCATCATGAATTTTTCTGAAACTTGGTAAAAACATTGCTCCATCTGTGTGCTTTAAATAAAAAAAAATTGGAAAGGTAAAATTTGTTGTTTTAAAATAAATGGTTTTTTACACATAAGGTGTCATTAACCAAATAATGATCTTTTTAAAATCTGTAAGCATTCCTGATTCAAAAAATAATGGTTAAAATAAAATTTTCTAACATCTAAATTAATGTAAAAGTATATTCAAAACCTCATTTGTACTAATTTTGTAGGAATCTGCCCCCCCAGCCCCCCTCCCCCCCCCAAAAAAAAAAATTAGACAATTGAAAAATTTTTACACTGAAAAAGATAAGAAAATAATTAAGGAATATAATGTATAATTATAAAATACCTATAAATGCAGTGCATATATATATGATAATTTACTTCACATATAGGGGCAAGTGGGGTGGAATGGGACAGTAGGTTTTTCTCTTTATGTATCATTCTAAATATTTCATCAATCACACATTAGGTGAAATAATGGACACCCAATCTTCAGTTGAAAAAAGTAGCTGATTTACATAAGCTTGCAATTAAAGAAAAAAGATTATTTCAAAAATGAAAAGTAAATTTAGTTCATATACTTTTTACGCTTTCTGTATAATGATTTGATTATGCATAGATGTAACAGTTTCTCTATATATGGAACATTATACTGTAAAATTAGAGAGGTAAAATTTGTTGTTTTAAAAATGGTTTTCTACATATAAGATGTCATTGACCGAAATAATGATTATTTTAAAATCTGTAAGTATTCTTAATTTAAGAAATATTGGTTAAAATGAAATTTTCTAGGATCTAAATTAAAGTATTGTGTGTATATTATATAATTCAATAAAGAAATATCAATTTGCAGTTATTTACACTAAATATTCATTTTTACAGTACTTTTTATTTCATTTCATTCAAAATATGATAATATAATTCTCAAAACATATTTACATGAATATTTTAAATACCTTACTATGGAATGCATGAAAAAAAAAAAAAAAAGGCACATAATATTTTCTCCAGAAATGTTGGAGAAATACTAGCTGTAAATTACAGAGTTAAATTATTCAATTGTGTAATTTAAATAAAATAAATATATATAAATGAGTTAATTGAGTTGACATTTGTTATTTTTTGTTCACATTGAGTTAAAATTTATATGAACAAAAACCTAGATATGATGAGACAAAAAAATAAATAACAATAATATAATACAAATCCAGGGCAATCTTTAAATTGCATCATCTTATATAGAACATGATGCAATATTACATCAGCTTATAGAAACATAATAAAATTTTTACATCATGTTTTGAATTCAAAATTTAAAATTTTGAATTCATGTTTTGATTCTTGAAATAATCTTTTTCTTTATATAATTGCAAGCTTGTGTAAATTAGCTACTTTTTTCAATTGAAGATTGGGGTACCATTACTTCATCTAATATGTGATTGATGAAATATTTAGAATGATATATAAAGAGAAAAACCTACTGTCCCATTCTACCCCACTCGCCCCTATATGTGAAGTAAATCACCATATGTATGCATTGCATTTATAGGTATTTTATAATTATACATTATATTCCTTAATTATTTTCTTATCTTTTTCAGTGTAAAATTTTTTGAATTGTATAATTTTTTTTTTGGGGGGGGGGGGGGTAGGGAGGGGGGCTGGGGGGCAGATTCCTACAAAAATAGTACAAATGAGGTTTTGAATATACTTTTACATTAATTTATATGTTAGAAAATTTTATTTTAACCATTATTTTTTGAATAAGGAATGCTTAGATTCTAAAAAGATCATTATTTGGTTAATGACACCTTATGTGTAAAAAACCATTTATTTTAAAACAACAAATTTTACCTTTCCAATTTTTTTTTATTTAAAGCACACAGATGGAGCAATGTTTTTACCAAGTTTCAGAAAAATTCATGATGATTCATTTTTTTTATGAGCCATTACAATCTGCCCTTTTTTGGGGTGAAATTTTCACTTTGCACATAATAAAAAGTAAAAAAATGAAAATTTATTATTGTTTTGATGTGAAATATTCATTCTTTGTACAAATAGCTTCAAATTGGTGCCAGATATATAACATTTGAGCCATTAGTTGTCAAGTTATGGCCATATTTAGACAGTGACACAATTCCAAGATGGCCGCCATTTCGTAAAAATGGCCAGTTTTCAAATGGCCATATCTAAGCCAATATTGTGAAAATTGCTTTTAAATTTCAGATTTGAGGGTTTCAGTACTATGTCTGTCTATGATAAGAATTTAAAAAAAATCTGTGACTATGATGCAACAAGTTTTCCTTAAATTGGTTGATTTCACATGGAATGACCCCCCTCTGAAAAATTTCTTGCAACTGCGGGCGCACCAGAGAGTGCGGGAGAGGGGATTATTTTTGAAGGACACAAAGGAGAAAATTTGATTTTGCAATTTGATTTTTGTGATATAATAAATGAAAGCTTTTACTGATAATCTTATGTTTAATAGTTGAAACATGCACAGGTCACTATTTTTAAAAGTTGGCTAATAAAATAGTTTGAATTTCAGCATCCAACGACGGGGGCATGGGCCCTTTCCGCACACTTCCCGGCTCCCAGGGGGAGGGGGTACTAACTTCTCAATACTAGGCGTATTTCTGATTTTTTAAAGGGAATAGAATTTTTTCCGGTAGACTTTCTGTTAAACCATTCTTCAATTAATCGCTGCTTTTAGAAATGTTTACACAAATAAACATGCCGTTCTAATTAACAAATTTTTCCGAAAAAATTGATGTATTCCACTTCAAAATCGACGATTTGCATAACGAGCAGTTTTAAACAGCCTGTAAATTTGCAGCTTTCCTGTAGAAAGTGGTATGGGTGAGACATTAAGACCGTGTACCAAATTTTCAAAAGGATATTTTTACATGTATATGATTTTCAGATTAATAAAAAGCGATTCTTTTTCTATTTTTTCTTCCAAGATTATTACTAATCATCAATAATGAGTTGTTACAATTTTATGACGTGCTGTGAGTAGGTGTAAAAATTTCAGTTTAGAAACGTTTAGGGAGATTTATATGTAAGTAAAAGGGGGGGGGGGGATTTGAAATGTGTTTTAGAATGTTTAAATAAAAATTTTGCCATCATAGATGAGAATTAATGTGATCTGGGTGATATTTGAAGGATTGATTTTGTCACTAAAGAAAGATTTTAATGCGAGAGCAATCTTAAATATACTTTGTTGAGAAACGGCAAACATATCGAATGCAATTTGAAAATCGGTTCTCTTTCTTTTTCGTTTCTATATTGCTAATGCATGCCCCTAAGATGTACAACTGTAACTATTAATATTTTACCAAAATGTGTTTCCTTGTTTGAGATAAAGAAATATTTCGTTTCAAGAAGATTTAACATAAACAATGAACAGCTCTGATATTTTGAATACATGCTCATATAAAAAATACTCTTGTTTTTTAAGTTTTATTTGTCGTTGTAAATTTAATGATCGCTGATCAGTGCTACTTGCTACTTAGTTAATCATTCAGTTTAATTAGTTTTATACTTTTTAAAGGTTTTAAGTACAGGAAACTTTTTCATTCTAGGATAGTGTAATTGACGCTTAATATGTTCATTAATGTATGATATGGATATAGTAAGCTTCAAAATTTGTTTTCCTACTTTATAATTATTTTCAGAGGCATTAAAATATCTTTGACTTTTTATTTTGAAAAGAAATTTTGAAGCCTTCTACTCTGGTACATGTATAATTTAATTGTAAAATACTTTATTAACAATGGGTAGTACGAGATATCGTAATTATTTTTTCTATATGTTATGCAGTGAATGCTTGATCTATGAGCAACTAACACATCGCTCCAAAACAATGTTGCTATTTTTTTTTTCGAAATATATACTCATCCGTTATAACATTGAATTCAAGAAAAAAAAAAGGGTATACAACTGTAAAGATTGATTTTCATACGTCCAGCTATGTTTCGATATCGAGATGACAGCTTATACGACCAGACTTGTTATTCCTACTTGCTCAGATAAAGTATCACTTCGTTTACTTTTATCACAGAGTAAATGAAAACAAAATTCCAATACATATCTTATCAAAATTATATAATTTAATATTGCGACTTTTCAAAGGCCCTCTCACGGAACACTTGCGTACCGTGAGACACAGGTTGAGAAAAGCATAGAGTAATCCTGCATGTATCCGAAAATGAAATTCGACCAGGCTTTACACTCGAAATAAAAGAAAATTAATACCATATTTTACTGCAATTATCAGAAAATGCGAATTTTAATTTCCAGACTACGTGAAAAATTTTCGATAAGATTTGAAGTATAAACCTTTTTGTATTAAGCTGACAACGCTCTAAAAGCTGTGATCTATCCTAGACAAATCTGGCTGACACAAATCCCTCAGACAACTTTTTAATAATTACATTTAGTCTGTTATTAGAAACAGATCAATAGAATAAATCGGAGGTAATAAAAACTCAAAGAATTCGCTAAATAAGTAATTACACTTCATTAATTAAAAAAATATATTCTAATTGGTAAGTAATTTTCAAACTGATTCAAATCTTTCCTAATGCAGTTTTTCTCTCAGCTGGAAAATTATAATTCGTGAGATTTATTCAGCAATTATAACTTTATAAATTAATGAAGTACTAAACCATAATCTACAAGCATATATTAATGATTAAATGGTATTAATTTTATAATTTATGAAAAGATATAATTATATATACATGATAAATTATATTTCTTCGTCTGAAAAACTTATTTTGGAAAATCCGGTCCACCCGACCCCAGAGTCCGAACCGAAAAAATAACTGCTCCCCCCCCCCCCCCTTCAAAAAAAGGAGGAAGGTAACCCCATCCGCATGTGGTCGAATTCGGGTAATCAATTTCACCAATTCAATGTTGGACTTGAATTTGGAATCAATGTATTAAGTTTGACATATATATTTTGATATCTAAGGTGAAAGCAAATTTGCAGTTCATTTTATATATTTCTTCAACATTTTTTATGGCCGAATCCATGTTGATTCAGGCAGGGGGGCTACCTTCATAGTCTCAGAAGTTCTTTGGTTGAACATATGTTAAAATTCAGGAAAAAATAAAATTCCCATAATTTTTGGTTTTCCCCAAAAAAATTTCTGGACTGAGATACAGGGTGCCAAAGATGGCATCCCGAGCACCTTTTCCCGTTTGTGATTTTCGAAAAAAAGCTTAAAGTGCTCTATCTCTGAAACAATGCAAGATATTTCGTTGCAGTTTATTTTATTTTAAAGATAATATTGTTCTGTTTAAAAAGATATACTCCATTTTGAAATATGTATTTAATTATTTTTACAGCAGCCTTCTAAAAAAAATTTCTTTAATCAAAAAAAATTTTTTTTCTCAAAAATGCCAATTTCAAAAATTTTTATTTTTTTACTGTTAGTCAATACCATTGAGTACTACCTTCACTGTAAAGGAGAACTTCCACTTTTGAGTTTAACAAGTTTTAGAATCATTTCAAGAATTTAGAGAATTTTACATGATCTGCATGTCAAAAGTTCCAGTAAAAGTCTCTCAATTTTTGTTTATTTGTATCATATGTAGCCTCTTACATATCCTAAACAAGTTAGAAATCACACGTCAAACATGGTAAATGAGGTGAATTCATACTATGACTAGTTTTATAAATATTTAGATCTTGATGCAATAAGTATTACACTCTTGTGAAAACTGGCATGAATACAAAATTTATTATGTTTCTATATATTAAATTCAGTAATACGGAAGTAATATGAATCCATCTTAAAAAGAATGTAATCACCAGGGCAACCTAGAATCATTACATATCATGGGATATGTTTGAATTAATTGTGCGTGATAGGATTTAACAGGATGAATAAAATATTTATGAGTGTCTTTTTTTCAAAGTTTTAATTTGACTTTCATAACATTTGACAACCTTTTTCACAACGTTTGTTGCTTTTTTTTTTTTTTTTTTTTTTTTTTTTAAGGTAGCATTTTTTTGTTTGAAATGATATATTCAATTTTGAAAAAATGTATTCATAGTTTCTGATGCAGCCTTTTGATTATTTTTTTAATTAAAAGACATCAAAAATGCTAATCCTAAATTTATTTTTTTGCTGTTGATTAATACCATTGAGTACTTACTGCCTTCCTTATTTTGGAAAACTTCCACTTTTAATTTTGACGAGTTATCGAAACACATGTAAAATTTTGCCATATATTTTACCAGTTCCTGTATGACAATCACATACTGGTCTCAGGAAATCAAAATCTTAGTCTTATTTGACATAGGATTTTATTTCTTAATAAGTATAAGAAACTGACAGCTTTAAAAATAGCTTACAAAAGAAAAAAAAAACATACACTAAAGTTTACAAAATATATGTATAAGTTTCAAAACATATCACTTCCAGTGTACTCTGCTTAGAACTGAAATTAGAAATTCATAGACTTTATAATTTATTGAACAGTATCTGTATCTTCCTTTGATATTTAGTGATGCCTTCCTGTTTAACTAATAGGGTCTGGGGCTTCCATAATCCTTAAAACATTGTGAATTGGAAGTGAACACTGGTGGTGGTGTTGCTGTCTTGCAGGTGGAAATTTATATCCAACAGCCGATCTATGTGGGAGCATTAAGTTAACAACAATTTCATAAACAACTGATATCATTTACTTTTTGCAATCCACCACTCACAGTAATATACACAGGCAACAAAAATTCCTTTTTATAAATTGTGAATCTGAATATTTTGCAATTGTTTCAGAGATCTTAGTTGGACAAATGAAATTTCTTCTTGCTTGCTGTTCAAAGTTTGTGCAATATAGGTACTATGATATTAATAGATGAATATACTCATCACTATGATATTAATAGATAATTGTTCATTCTATTAAATTCTATCATACATAATTAAATATCCCATGATAGGTAATGATTCTAGGTTGCCCTGGTGATTACATTCTTTTTAAGATGAATTCATATTACTTCCGTATTACTGAATTTAATATATAGAAACATAATAAATTTTGTATTCATGCCAGTTTTCACAAGAGTGTAATACTTATTGCACCAAGATCTAAATATTTATAAAACTAGTCATAGTATGAATGCACCTCATTTACCATATTTGACGTGTGATTTCTAACTTGTTTAGGGTATGTAATAGGCTACATATGATACAAATAAACAAAAATTGAGAGACTTTTATTGGAACTTTTGACATGCAGTTCCTGTAAAATTCTCTAAATTCTTGAAATGATTCTAAAACTTGTTAAACTTAAAAGTGGAAGTTCTCCTTTACAGTGAAGGTAGTACTCAATGGTATTGACTAACAGTAAAAAAATCAAAATTTTTGAGATTGGCATTTTTGAGAAAAAAATTATTTTTGATTAAAAAAATTTTTTTTTAGAAGGCTGCAATAAAAATAATTAAATACATATTTTAAAATACAGTATACCTTTTTAAGCAGAAAAATATTATCTTTAAAATAAAATAAACTGCAACGAGATATCTTGCATCGTTTCAGAGATAGAGCACTTTAAACTTTTTTTCGAAAATCGCAAACGGGAAAAGATGCTTGGGATGCCATCTTTGGCACCCTGTATCTTGGTCCAGAAATTTTTTGGGGGAAAACCACAAATTACGGGAATTTTATTTTTTCCTGAATTTTAACATATGTTCAATCAAAGAACTTCTGAGACTATGAAGGTAAGATTTTTTCTTTGGCTGCCTGAATTGACATAAACTATGCCTTATACAATCCTTTAGAAATTCTCTGGTATAATAAAGGTTTTAGAAATACTCATTTAAAACAGGGCCGTAGTAGCCATTGGGCGAACAGGCATTGCGGCATCCTACTAGGAGCCCCAAGTCCCTGAAAGGGTTAAAAAAAAAAAAAGCCCTAAGCGAATTCTATTACTGAAATTCAACATTTTCTATGGAATCTCAAGGTAGGGGAAACAAATTTAGGTGAAATATACTTTTATGGAGTGTGTGTGTGAATTGGAACTAAGCATATATTAAGGGGATCCAGGACATAAAAATCTTCAAATTTTCTAAAACAAAAATTATTTAAAAAAAATTTTTAATGTTTAAAATGACGTTTAAATCATGTTTCTATCATAATTAGAAGGGGAAATATCTATTTCGTTTTCAAAATCTAGCATTCAAGCAATGATTGCCATGGTAACGCCTTGTGAAAATGCATTTTTCCGCATGTGATGGGTTTTCATAATTTCTGATTTAAATATAAATCAAGAACCGTTAAAGATAATTGCTTCAAACTTGAACATGTCTTTTTTGATTGTTTTAATTTCGGTTTAGCAAATTTGAAAATTACTTTTGAAAAAAAAATTCACAAAATTAATCTTTTTTTTCCTTCAAATTTTTATTTTAAATATTTTTTAAATATAAAAAAACTGCTGAATGAAAATTCAAATTTAGATATCTCTATTTATTTAAATGAAAAAACAAAAAAAGATTCTATCAATAATATTGAGTTAAGATTTTAAATTACCCCACTTTTTAAATAATTTTAAATTTTTAAAAATATAAGATTTATATTGGGATTTTGTTTACAAATGATATGTTTAACCATCACCAAAAAATTCTAAATTTTAACTCAATAAGTAAAAAATATTTTAAAATTTGTTCCCGGATCCCCTAAAACAGTAAAATTACAATGATTATAAATTTTATCTAACACATGTTTACGTGACTTTCAAAACTCGCCTTATCCAGAAAATCGAATTTTGGGAAATCGCGAAAGACCCCTCTGCGTCCATTGAATTTTCATTGTAAATCAAGATTTTACAAAGCTAGAAATGGAGGATAAAGCTTTTTTAAGATTGTAGCGTTTCGGTTTTTACCAAAACCAAAAAAGTGTTTTCATGAGGCGAGTTCTGAAACTCGCGTCCTCTAAATTTATCTTCTAAAATTCTTATTTTAAATTATGACAGTTAAAAATCATCGAAGAAACTGGTGTGAATCGATATGAACAGAAAAAACTTTTTAAAAACACAATAAAAAAATTCTTAAATGCACTAAGGCCTTAATTATCAGGCTGTTTTTATAGTAAATAAATGCACGTCTTCTTTGCAGCTGATGAGGAAAGACTTGGATCTTTCAAAAGACATAGCACATTTGAGAATTTTTTTATGCTGTTTTTAAGTTTTTTCTGTTCATAAAAATCTTTAGTCATAAAAATTAATGTAAGTTATCTTGATAAATTCAAGAATTGTGTTTATGGAGATTTTGGTATTTTTAAAGGTTCGTGATTTTATTTTTCATAGTTACTTAAAACCTTGAATACGATAGAATAAATTGGTGCACTGCAAAATTCACACCACTAATTTTGAAATCAATAGAGCACAGAAAATCTATTGATACAAATGATCTTAAATATTTTTTAAACAAGTCCCTTTCTTTTCCGATTTCACTTATTCCTAACCCTGTTGCATACCTGCCAAACTTTTGGGGATCCTCACCCCAAAGGTATAACCAGTATTTTTTAAAGTACCTTTTATATGGCTTTATATTTGGATTCATTAAATTATTAACATCTAATATAAAAAATGAAAACAATACACATGACGTTTACGAAGTCGTTTGCTGTGTAATTTTATTATAGATAAATATATACTTGTAAAGTCCCTTGTATTTTCAATACCACTATTTTCAAATTTCGTTTCAACTAATGACAGAATTCGCGCAGTCAAACTAACAAGTTGGAAATTGCACGTGGAGCGTAACAAATGAGGTGCGTTCGTACGATAACGAAGTTTTAAAATATTCAAATCTTGCTGATATAGTAGAGCGTACTTTGGATACAGTATAGTGGTCGAAATCTTTGTGTTCCTTTAAAAATGCAGGGAGTAATTTTTATTATACTCCATTAACGTATATCTTATTCATAAAATGTGAAGTAGTTTAATATAATTAAAACACGCCCCAAACAATGTTTCCCCGTATAACATTATTTAGTGGAATACATTTGTGTGGCCCTGTAATTTAATAATAAATATTCTTTGCATCACAGATTGTACAGAATGTATATTTTAGTACATACTTCATAGATTCATATCAATTCTATTATGTTCAAATGAGTGTAACACCTTTTAAATGCATTTGAAACTTTTTTTCCCATTGATCGTAATGTAACGGAATCCTTTTGATTGTCCCTCTAATTGATCTATCCATCCGATTTTCATAAAATTTGTAACGACTCGACAAAATTATGTAATAATTATGCGTTTTAAATTTCAAACGATTAAAATGCATTTGAAACTTTTTCCCCATTGACTGTAGTGTAACGGAATACTTTTGATTGTCCCTGTAATTGATTTATGCATCCGATTTTCATAACATTTGAAATGACTCGACAAAATTATGTAATAATTATGCGTTTTAAATTTCAAACGATTAAAATGCGTTTGAAACTTTTTTCCCATTGACCGTAATGTAACGGAATCTTTTGATTGTCCCTGTAATTGGCCCTACCGGTGGCCGAGAGGTTCTGACCTCAGACTGGTAGACGGTAGGTGCTAGGTTCGAACCCAATCGCGACCGTCGGCCTAACCGTTCGGAGTTTTCCGTGGTTTTCTTCGAACCTTGCGTAAATACGGGTTAGGTTCCCTTAGAAAGACCCCCACGGAGGGCATTCCCCCCTTAGGGCCCATATCCCATAGTGTAGATAATTGGCCGACATACATACAACAACAAATGTCCCTGTAATTGATCTATCCATCCGATTTTCATAAAATTTGAAATGACTCGACAAAATTATGTAATAATTATGAATTTTAAATTTCAAACGATTCGGTTGGCTAGTTTTTGCGTTGTTATATACGGACAGACAGACGGACGGACTGAGTGATAACAATAGGTGCAACGTATTTACATAATAACGAACGCCCCTAAAAATACGGACGACTAGGCAGATACGTAATTGTCAAGCTTTCAGCTATTTTATTACCATTGTTTCAGAATAAATCGTCTTTTTTAATCTCAAATTTCTATTCGAAATAATACTAAAAAGTCTGAAGATTTGACAGCTTTACCAGGTGAAGATAAATATGAATTAGTGATTTTGGATTACAGTACGTCGGGCCATTTATTTGTATTTCCATATTTTCTTTTCGACGCTTTCCATCATAGTTGAAAAGAGTTCATGAATTCAGTTTCTTTGTGTGCCCGCGCTTTAAATCTAATAAATATTCGGATTGTCATATAATTGTTATTGCGATTTACCATGGGCTTGTTCCAAGAGTTTTTGTAGTGCAAGTCACATGCTGAATAATTGATGTTTTCTGGCCATTATTTTTAAAAAGTTTGCTTTGCTTTATTTAAGGGGACGATACTTTTGAAAGCACCTCTTCAATTTTGAATAACACTGTAATATATGTCCTGACACAATACTTAATGCTAAAAATTAAAATTTTTAAAAAATCTTGTAAAACAATCTGATTTTACTAAAATTTAAATCAAAAAAACTTTTTAAAAATCTCTACTTTTATAAATGACTATTTTTGCTTAGATTTTTTTCCTTACTCATTAGAATATACTACATAAAACTGTGCATGATTTTAGATGTAGGAGATTTTACATTTAATGATTTTTTTTCTCTTGTTTATATTAAAAAATGGACATTCAACAAACCCTCAATTTAAATATTTAAAAAAAAAAATAATTATAAACTTGGATGTTAAATCCATGCACAAAATTATTAAATACACCATGGAGAACAAGTTTTTAAAAAAATCAAACCTCTTTAAACTATTAAAAAAGCCTTAGTATTGATCGAACAAGCAATTTATAAAAATATGAACAGAGAGAAAAATCAGTTTAAAGTTTTCATCTGTATGGATAATTGTGCCGGATCTACTAAAAAAAATTTAAAATATTTGTCGCATAGGTAATAATGAGGTATCAAAATATTCACAATTAAAGAAGCTTTCTGTTAATATTTAAAAATCTATTTTCAATTTTCAACAGTGAATAATTCACGTAATAAATATTTTAAGAAAGAAAATCTATTTTGACCAATTTCAAGGTACTGTGTCCCCTTAGTGAGGTATCCCCGGTAAAATAAGTGTTATTTTTCCAAAGGCAAACATTTCTTTTAGATTATACCGGCAAAACCGCCGCATGTTTTACAGGGCCCTGACTGTGCAAAATCTAAATGCCATTACTTCTATTTTTCCTGCAACAAATATACCAGTTATTTATTAATTCTCATAATTTTCCTTTGCATTTAATAAAAAAAGCTAACTTTTAGCTTTTCTGAAAATTCGAAGCTGCTAAGTGAAATCATGCGACAGTCTTAGTTTGTTTTGTAAAGCTGCATTTCCAAATACCAGAATTTTTGAAATATTATGACAAATATTTCAGTTTTTCATGACTTATTAAAAATTTCTTTTTATTGTTGGATACTCAACAGGAAAACTTTAAAATAGCATTAGAAGGAATATTTACTATTTTAAAAATTGGTACAATTCTACAGTGAAATATCTAATAGGATCAAGATATTGGAAGTTCCCTATCTCTTTAGTTGTTAGGTAGTTTCTTGATGGTTAAGAGGTGTGAGAAATTGCAATCTATTGCCTTAAAAAAATAACCAGAGTTCTGAAAACAGGAAAGCAATTTAGAGGGGCACAGAAACCAAATGATTCTATTCAAAGTGCATTAAAATTCTCTTACTTAAGCGCTAATTTTTTCTGGATAATTTCTCCTTTCAAAATAAAGATGCGGGTTAACTATTCCTTGTAAACTTAATGCAAAAACGACAATCCTTGATAATAAGGACTATTTTTGAGACAGGAACTACATAAATAACGCTATCTTATAAGATGCGACCATATTTTGATTTATAGATAAGCAAACTTCCTCTCTAGACTTCAAAAAACGGAAGACGTTTGTTTAACACTAGATTTACGGAACCCATCAATTTGCAGGTTTTTCCAATGTTATGCTTGAAATTGTACGGAAATATGACTTTACACGGTAATATAAATTCGAAAGTATTAAGATGCACACATTTACCTAGCCCATTTTTCTCAACTGGTATATAATATGTATCTGCTTGAAATCACTAAATGTTACTATGAAAAATATTACTATGACACCCCCTTCGAGAACCTATACATCAATTTTATTCTGTTGACGCCACTTTATTAAATATAGTTAATTTACTTAAGGACGTTCGGGACAGCGAAAATCTTAATTTTATAAAAGAATATCATTGTACTAAATTTTTTCTTCAATTTTTTCTGCTTAAAAGATGTTTAAACAAGGGCGTAGCTAGAAGTGAATAATGGGGGGGGGGGGGTCCATATTTTTTCTCTTTGACGCAGAGAGATAAATCGGTGCATATTCACATTGTAGGTACGTTTCTTATTAAACATGTTTAATAACTTCATTTTATGCACTCTCGAATAATCTGAAGTCTCCACCAGAGCTTCCTAATATCTTTTTGACAGTACATTGTTTCGAAATTCGTGTTTGTTTCATTTTCGTCTGTAGTCGGAGATTACACGTGGTGGTCTCAAAACAGGGCATAGTATAAATCTATCAAAATTGTAGCTTGAAATTCATATTTATTTTCAATATTAATTTCATAATTTATATTATAAAAAATCAAAAATTACATATTCAATGTATTTATGTTTGAGACTATTAGTATTATAATCACAAAAAAATATCCCATTGGGGGGGGGAGGGGGGGGTAAGATTATAATCCCAAATTATAATCTTGGATTATAATTAAAAATATCAAAATGAAATTTAGAAGTTCTAAATTTTGAACGTTTATAATTCAAAAGTTTCTTATCCAAATTACTTGAAATTTCGTTCCTAGGCATAGTTAGAACCGAAGATTTAAAATGTCAAAGTTGTATGCTATCATTGAAAAAAAAATTCTGGTTTTGATAAGTAGATGACCCCCCCCCCCCCCCAAGTAAACTGTATACATGTCATTTAAGATTAATCTTTATTTTCAGTCGTTTGGTACCAGTAACTTTCTTCTATTACAATTAGCTGCAAAGTTAGCGAGGGGGGGGGGGGGTCTTTCCACGACTACATAAATTATGAAGCGTTTTACGAGCTTGTCATAAAAGCACACATATAACTGTTTAAAATAATAATTTGACTTGCTACTAGAATTCGGTTTATTTTAACCCTTTATTGCACGATTGTTTCTATTTTTATGAAAAAAAAATATTTGATCAACATATAGGACTAGTAATGGGAAAAATAGTTTTAAAAAAAACATAATTTTCAAATTTTCCGCTAAAATTTTATATTTTATAACGTACACGCTATATACACAATTAGGGTTTAAAAATATTGTATTGTTATATTTTGAAATTAAATGGGCTTAAATTAATTTTACCTGCTTAAGTCTGCAAATTTCTTCATATTAATATTTTTAAATATTCATTAAATATAAGAAAATTTTGCCGTAATAGCTTGATAAAAATTTTCTTTGTTTCCGAAGAACAAATTAAATTTTTTTGTCAAATGCAGCGAACTGACAGACGTGTTATTCTATTCTTTGGATTGTTGTTGATCATTTACAGCGATCCTATATGCCAAATTCTTGGCACATGAGATAGTGTTTAGGCATGTGCCATATGGCACACCGTGCAGTGAAGGGTTAAAATTATAACATTTCCCTATTTTGAAAGAGATTCTGCTTCAAATAAATTCTATTCATTGTTATATTTCAATATATAAGTCCATCTTATTTATTTAAATCGAGTTTTTTTTTAAAGTGTTAGTTGAAATACAAGTACCTTCTGTTGAATACTCTAATTTGATGTAAATGTGATTTAAAATGTGAAATTAGTTAAAAGTTTCTAGGCAATATTTTTCATACTTTTAAAATTCTGAGAGTTGAACTAGCATACATTTATGTGAGCTATAAAAAAATCATATATAAACTAATATACTGTGTTTAAAAAAAAATGAAACTGTGATTTGGGATAATAGTATAAATATTACATAAAAATGTGAAGATTAAAATATGGTTTAAAATATAAAATTAACACAAGGAGGGAAAAGGGGGAGGGGCAATATTTGGAAAAAAGTATAATTAAATGCTTAAATGTCATCCGTTCATTTTGGCGATTTATATTTTAAGATAACCTTAATTTCAACGTTTTTCGCGTAGACCTCATAGATTGAAAGTAAAGAATCTCTCTATTAAACAGAAGGTTCTTAATTCAAACCCCGGTGCTTAAAGTTAAATTTGCGATTAAATTACAGGGGAGAGTGTTGAACCTTGGGACGTTTGTACCTCGGAACATTGGCAGTTTCTAATAAACTATTGGCAACAGTTATCTTTTTTTTTTTTAATGGTGACCTATAACCAACAGATTTCACCTTAGTAAGAGACAACATCAAAAGCATGGACTTAACTACATAGTGAGAAAGAAAATTTCAATAATCCAAAGTAAATATTTTCCCCCATCCTAATTTCATTTTTACCCCCCTCCCCCGTCCGTTTTTTTAACAAGTCAACTCAAATTAATTTTTTTATAAGATTTTTTTTAATTTGGTTATAAGAAAATAATAGTGCTTCTAGATTTACCATTTTGATTTCATTTAAACTGTGGTGATATTGTGCCTTGGGACAGTAAATTATGTTGTACCTCAAGAAGTAAACTATGGTGTAACTTGGGACATATCCAATGGTACAATAAATGCATGTTTCGTAATAATTTGGATAAATAAAAGTATTATTACTTTTTTTACAGAAAATTACGCAAAGCATGTCAGATACAATAAATAAAACAACTTTATTTTGGAAGTACTTTACATTGTATTTATTCTATCAATGAAAGCGAATTTTTAACATATCTACAGACCGATTCATTCAATTGAAATGTTTAATAAAACCTCTGAATACACAACAGTCAATGTACAAAATTTTTTATCAGTTGCATGCGTAACAAGTTTATCTTCACTTCTAAAAAAAATCTCACATCTCTAGAAGGAGGTAGATTTTACGTGTTTTCAGACATTTATATTTTTACAATAAAGTTTATATTTTTATCTGATTAAAAATATTGAAATTTTTTGTTTTGATGAAGGACAATTAACAAATTTGTTACTAATTGTAGTTATGTATGGGGCAGGGAGTGAATGGCTTTTACGAAACTATTTTTTTTAATGTGAAAATTGCTATATGTTATTTCAAGATAATAAGTGATTAGTCTTTGCACAATAAGAACATCAGAATATTTTAATTTCAATCTGATTAATAGAATAAGGTTTGTTTTCCAAAATCCATGTTAATTAGAATAAATATTTGACAATAACTGGAATAAAAATTGTTATTACAAATAATGAAATTATATTAGTATTAGAGGATGTAAAATTTGTGTATATATGCAAATAATAATCATTATCATTCAGAAAAAACAATTTTAAAATTCATTTAGCTGAATTTCTTTTTAATCTCTAGAGATGTGAAATTTTATATGAAATATTTATTGATTCATAATATTATGTGACAGTACAATAGATTGCAAAATTTAATCTTTTCACTTTGAACACTCCACTAGAAAAGAGAAGGGGAATTCAACACATTGAAAATTTTAACACTTTGCACTCTGAAGATTATGTTGGCACAAGGGGTGGGTGGGGGGGGTTCAGCACATTGTTAAAAAAACATTTTATCAATACTGAAGAAATTAATATATAAATTTGAATTATAGAAATAAACTTCCAAATGTAGTAATTTATGAAAAATTAGCATATTTATAGTGATCTATTGTTAATCATGATTAACAATTAACCTTCATCAAATATTCATCAAATATGCTTCAAATATTCTTCATCAAATATGCTTACATTCAGAAATAAAATATTTTTAAACAATTAAGTTTGAATTAATATAATTCATAGTTTGAAATATGCATTATTTATAAGTAGCAATATGGAAATAATTGATAGAAGAAAAAAGTTGCTTTATATCTATTTAACCTCCTGACTGCCGCGACCGTATTTTTTCACACACTAAGCTGCAGGTTTCACTGCAACATAAGCAATATTTAAATTAATATAATTCTACAAATAAAACCCAGTTTTGAAAAATTAAGTTAGGATTAATACTTTTAAAGATTATACACGTTTAGTTAAAATTGTAATTTGTATCAGGTAGGAAAAAACACTTTTTTTTAATATTTTTAATAAGTTGTAGAGAAAACATTACAATATTACCCTTTGGCTGGGCAGTCAGGGGGTTAAAATAGATTAGAAAAAAAAATTTAAACAGAGATAAGCACTAGCATATTACTTTGTCTCATGTATAATAGTGTTAGAATTTGATGGATGCTCAAAACTAAATTAACATTTTCAAACTAAATATTTAATAACTTCCTGGCGGTACAACAGTTGTACAAGAAAAGAGAAAATGTATAATCACATAAATGTTGATAGCAACAACTGCTAGCTGTTGCCAAAAGTGTTCATCTAAAAGTTTTTTGATGCACTGTTGCCACGAACACAAATAAGTTTTTAATTATGCACTGACATCTGGTGGGTGATTCACTAGTCAGAAGAATGATTCACCACAGTACTCCCCCCCCCCAAGTGCCTGAGGCACTGAGGGGTGTTGAAGCAGGCACGACGACCGGAACGAATTGTCACGATAGTTGCAGGGCTTGTTGTCATGAGTCTCTGGGATTGGAGTTGAATCAGTCACAACAGTCTCTGGGGTCGAAATTGGAGCACTGCCGGAAGTCAAGGCAGTTGTCTGTGGCACAGGCAGTGCAGAAGTTGGAGTTGGTTTGAGGGACTTCCTGGTGTCCCGCAATGTTTGCAAGAAGTTGTGGTTGAACGTCAATTTGTGGGTGGTCGATCAGTTCGCATGGGAATCAATGTTGCACCATAAACTAGCTCAGCACTAGTGCAGTCGAGGTCTGCTTTAAATGCAGATCTAAGTCCGAGCAAGACAATGGACCACAAGCATATCTGACGTCAAAGAACGTCACGATGGATTAAAGCTAATCAGCTTCTCGCTTTATCCCACAAGCGTTCACCAAAAACCAATCAAATACCGCATCGCTTGTGGGAAACATTGCAAACTCCGCCCCGTGCTAGTGGTCAATTGGAAGTGATTCTGTCCATTTTGACTCGTGGCATCGAAGCGCTTGCTTTAAGGAACGATGAAATCGCTCGACTAAGCTCTACCTCTGTGGATGATATGGGGTTGTGCGAGTCTTCTGGATTTGAATTTTACAAATAAACTTTTAAATGTAGTAATATATGAAAAATTAGCATATTTATAGTGATCTATTATTAATCATGATTAACAATTAACCTTCATCAAATATAAAAGATTACATTCAAAAATAAAATATTTTTAAACAATTAAGTTTGAAATATACATTATTTATAAGTAGCAATATGGAAATAATTGATATAAAGCAACTGTTTTTCTTCTATTTATTTAAAATAGATCAGAAAAAAAAAATTAAACAGATAAGCACTAGCATATTACTTTGTCTCATGTGGCTAATTCCATGGGTTCTGTAGTGTAAGTCACATAACTTATTAATTGCTACACTTGTTTGACACCGTTATTTTCGAAATGTCTGCTTGGCCTTATTCAATTAATGATAATGTGGCAATAAAATTAATCACATTTTTATCGTTTTATAATACTGGTAGCCAAAAAACGTAGCCTGTGACTTACACTACAAGTACTCATGGAAATAGCCATGTATAATAGCATTGCTCCTAACAAATCATATGTTTAAGTTTTTTATAAAAATACTTTTACTAATAAAATCAAATTGCTTAAAATTTTTTTTATCAATACTGAAGAAATTAATACATAAATTTGAATTATACAAATCAACTTCGACACTAGTGTGGCAACAATAGTGCAACACTAGTGTTTAGTTTATACAAATCAACTTCGACACTAGTGTCGCCCCCTTTGTGTTATTTTATGCTCTAGGGCAGCCGCGCGAGCAAATGAGTGTCTCATCATTCAAAACTTGCTTCTTAGTACGGTATTTCCACGAGCAATTGTCGTGTAAGTCACATTTTTAGTAACTGCTAAATTGTTGGCCACAGTTACTTTCGAAAGGTTTGCATGGCCTTATTCTATCAGTGAAATAGCTCTGATAAAATAAGTCACATTTTTCCGTTCTAAAATACTGGTATTCAAAATCGTAGTGAGTGACTTACACGACATGTGCTCATGGAATTACCCAGTAGTAAGGTTGACCTGGGAGAACTCGCTGCATGAGATTTTCTTTCTCCATCGTGTCTTTAAGACTCTTATTCAAAACAATAAATTATTAATAAATCTTATTCAATAAAATTTCAAAATGTGATTTATATTACTTTACCTCTTTTGTGAATAAAAGTACTAAGCCAAAGAACAAAGTTTATATTAAGTGAATGTAAAGTAAAAAGAAAAAAAAAAAAAAAGCATTTGAGCACCGTGAGAAATTCTCACTAGTGAGTTCTCCCGTGTTAATTATTTGTACTATCAACTTCTAATTTATGATGGCTTATTTCGATGAAGTTTATTTTATTCGAAGAACGTATCTATATCAAACAAATGGTTGAATGCAAGTATTACTCACGCAGAGGGTTCCATACAATAAATATAGGAATAATTAACTGCATTATAAGAAATGGCGTTGCTAAGAGAGTAACATTTAAAACAGTTAAAAAAAAAAAAAAAATACAGCATAGCGTTGAGTATAGCTGTATATACTAGAAAAATATAAATATCTATATAATAAAATTTTCAGCGAGATATGAAGTGTGACTATCGGATATTGCTATTCAGTATAACTCTTCTCAATCTTATCCTAATCTGTTTATTTTTGTATGAACTTAACTCGGTACTGACAGTAAAAATAATACATTAAAACTTCATTCGGCCTTTTATAAAACTAAATTCAACGTAGTAATACTCTATTGTTTTTACAGTATAGTTAAAATAAAACTCTTGTTTAAAATTTAACCTTGGCATTGTGCTAAGCGCGTTTCGTAAGTATGTCCCAAATTTGCAACACCGCCATTGTCCGTACAATGTTTTTCCTGATAGATTTTAACACTAGAAAGGCCGGAAATTTTAGTAAAGATTTATAAAAATATTTCACGCCAGAATTTTAATTCAAAATAGGGGGAAACCAATTTTCTTTGTGCTTTTAAAAAAGTCTTTTTTTTTAGGATCTAGATTTTACTAAATAACGATAATATTGTTTAAATATGTGTTTAAGCTGTACAAAATTAGCATCCACACAGAAAAAAAAACAATTTTGCACTTTAAATATAACTTTTTAAATTCATATCTAGCATAAAAAATGTAACCTCTGTTACTAGACAATTTTTGCTTAATTTATGATATTTGCTTAATTTATGATACTTTAAGAAAATATATAATTTTTATATTTTACTTTAGCAAAAATGTCCTTTGGTTAAAAACAATACTAATAGAAAGATGAATAATAAAATTTAATCATCATTACATGTGTAATTTTATCTCGTTCAGAAAAAAAAAAATTAACGTTCATAATTGTCACTTTTTTAGTTTTCAAGAGAATTTTTTTAATTGAATTTAAAGTACATAAAATAATCTTTGTTTTAAGGACATTTGGTTTATTATCGGTTTACAATTATTAAAATAAAATAGAAAAATTCATGTGACAGAGGTTACAAAAATTTATTAGATGTAAACAAACTGAATAAATAATACTTATTAATTAAAAAAATAAACAAATGATAAAAATGATATATATATTATTTCCATTAAAAAAATCTATATTCAGTTATAAAATGTAACCTCTGTTTATATAACATCTGTTACCAAAATATGGTAACAGAGGTTACATTTTAAGGAAAAACAATTTTCTTTCTTAAATAATAATATTCTAAAAAATAGTTATATTGCTTAAATAAACTTATTTTACTTAGTTTTGTGATTTAAGGGAGACCCGTACCCCATTTTCGGCCAAAAATCATCAAAAGTTCAATTTTTTTTTTTTTTTCTCTCAGAAAACGATAAAATACATATTTGCGAATATCCATGCAAAATTTCAGAACTCGGGGACACTTAAAACAGGTAGAAAATGAGCTTTTTAAATTGTACTCGCTATAGAGTTTAAAGGACTAGCGGCCATTTAAAACGTGTTTTTCTGAAAATGACTTTTTTCATATTTTGCCTAAGTTCAAAGTACTAAGGCTCAGTGGTAAAATGATTTAGAAACAAAGTGTTTATGTTTTTAGAATCTTAAAAAATTTTACAACAAAAGTAAGAAGAGATTTTTTAAAACTATTTCTGAAAATTTTACATAAATTGGTAAACATGAAAATTATAACGAATTTAAGGAAATTTACCATGCGTATTTTTTTTTTTTTTTTTTTTTTTTTTTTTAGCCGTTTAAAATAGAAAATTGAATATCTCTCCTTAGTTCTTTTCTATATACTATAACGCTATTTAAGAAATTTTAGTAATACCAAAATATTGAAAATTGAACGAGGAGTAGTAATTTTAAAAAGTGTATTTTTCGACAAAAAAAAAAAAATCATAAAAATCCCCATAAAAAATATACATTTTAATAAAAAGGGAATTTTTTTGCTAATTATTCCTTATAAGAAGATTCTTATAGTACATCAAAATTCATTACTTTAAAATCAATAATAAAAATTTTGGGTTTTTTCTTACGGGTCTCCCTTAAAGAGAAATTTTATTTTTAAAACATTATTTAAATTTGGAATTGGAGTAACAGAAGTTACAAAGAGAAAGCGCACTCACCTTAGAACTTGATAATACTGCTCTATACTCTAAACATGTGGCAGACAAAGTGAAAATAGCACTTGTATTCTCTTCTAGAAAGTTCTTTGAGCAACATAGATTAGTAGCGATCACTGATAGACAAAATTATTTATTCTGCTAAATTTAAAGTAAGAGATTACATTTTCATGGACAAATGTTAAATTTAACTTATGCAGTTAAAAAATACATATCTTAATTCATTATTACAAATTTATAAAACTACTATATATGTTAATTAAATAAAAATGGATAAATATTGTTTTGTTCATAATATTTAGAATTGTAATTTGTTTGAAGTTGTCTCTCCAATCATTTGGACAGCTAAATTTCATAGATAAGAATGGATAAATTGCATAAATAATGCAATAATTACATTAAAATTGGCTAGATCAAATGTTAGACTAATAAAAAATCGTTTTTCCTGAAAGATGGCATTAAAAAAATTTGGAATTTCTTTGTATGTTTATTGAAAAAAAAAAAAAAATTTGGACATGAAAAGCACCTGCATTTTTGGTTTCACCCAAAAGTTCTTTTTTTAATTTAATGATTTTTTCCTTTGTATTTTTTTTTAACTTTTTTGCAAAAAAATTTCTCGTTTGAACCGAAATATTCATGCGGTAGCAGTCAAAATGAACTCTCACGGCTATTCTAATGTTAGTTAACTTTTAAAGGCAAGAGAGGCATATCGAGAGATCCACTCAATGAAAATTAGCCATGAATCTTCACAGCATTTATCTGATTAACTCATTAACACCCAGTGGTAAATATTTAGATCACTAGACTTGCTAGCAAGAATCCGGGTCGTCTTACCGGCAAAAAGACATTAGGTCTTTCTCCACACCAGTAAATATAGTGTCTTTACTTGTGTGTGTGAGAAGACAAATTTCTTGATAAAATAACATAAAATTTCTCTTTTAAAAGTGGTGAGAAATGCAAAATTTGAATTTTAACGAAGATAATTTTGGCATTAATGTTTTAATTCTAGTTAAAATAGTCCGTTTTTAACAATTTGACGTTTTTGTATTGCTATTAGCCATTTGCATTAAAAAAATTAAGCTCTTATCTAGGCTTTAAAAGTCGATGGCACAGACTACGTCGCCCCTGTCATTATGTATATGTCCAAACCGTCCTTACCTTTAAGGGTTAATATCTTGCCTAAGTTCTGAGAATTTTATTCGAAAATCATTTTTAACAAAAATTATAAAGGACCTAGTACGTACGTTTGTATTTTTTATGAATTCGTTTATTTTTCTTCATTTAAAAATGGAGAAAATGATAGGAAATAGAGAATATTTTTGAAATATTTCATAATTTCAACATTCGGTAAGGAATGGTATTCCCCGACGAGTCCTTTTTCTGCTTTTACAGTGTTTGTTATTTAGAAAATAGCTTTTGAAAACAGAACTTTACAGTGGAAAGCAGAAACTGTGGTTAGTAACAGCTACTAACCACTGTTGAGATTTTCTTCCAACTATATTTTCTAGTCGAATAAATGAATTTTAACCAAAAACTACACGGCTAAATTAGAGGTATCTCCCCAACATGCATATTTAATTTTGCGGCTGTTATAGCGAAAGAGACAGAAACCAAAACCTTTATGTATCCACAGTAAGCCTTCACTGAGGTCTCCGCCATTTTTTTTTTAAAGAAAGTTTGAATCTAAGCTATAAAATTAAAAACTACAAAAATTCAAAATTTTTCAAGTACAAATTTAATTTTTTAAAAACAGACTTATATTTGGCTTATCTCCAACATTATGCAAATTTGCCAATATGCGGGATTTGATGTTTGGGTCCTTTACAACATACTCATTGTAAGCTTTAGGACCACTTTGAAAATACATAGAAAACAGGTCACTGTAATTGAAATCGGAAAATCCGTCCAGTGCTTTTTTTGTTATTTTAAATAGCAACTGTCCATAACGTTCCCGTGTAAGGAATGTCCAGCAATGTTTTGACATTTCTATGAAAAACTCTTGAAGAGGCCAGTCTAGAAAAATTCGCAAAACTTCATATGCATTGATCCTTAATACCTCTTTTTGTTGAGTTTTATTCATCTTAGCAAAAAGAAAAAATAAGATTTCATCATAGAAATCTAAATTCATATTATCAACCAAATCATTACGGTTGATAACAGCTGCCACAGAATTAGCAATACGAACCAAGAAGTCTATTTCCGTCTGTTGTAATCTGTTGTAAAAAAAATTAGTAGCGACACTATTGCCTTCTGTGGCTGATATTTTCAATGCGTACATATAAGGTGAAACACCCGGAAAATGCCGATAATTTACAACTGCATTCAAATTTGTTAGATTTCTTTTTAAAATCAAAGTCCAGAATATAATTAGATAATGTTCTTGAACATCGTTAAGATTTTCTTCATTATAAAGAAAAATTTTACAATCTTCAGGTACCCTTTTCCACAATTCTCTTATTTTTTCCTCTAAACATAGCACGCATGCTAATCTGTATCTCATAGTAATGTCTATAGTTTCATCATTTGTGAGAAATTCTGCGGTTTTTCTTATATCGATAGTCCCTTGTGGTGTCCAACAGAATTCGCTTGGTACTGTAACAGTGAAACCGTTGTTTCCATTGTGGTACATGATCCACTTTAATATTTGTAAACCTATAGGTTTAATGACACTGTTGATTTTTTTGGTGAAAATACATTTAGGTAATGATAAATTGTCTATTTTCTTTTTTACTCTAACCTCAATTCTAAGCCAATTTCTCATCATTTCTTCATTACTCATGCGTATATTGGCATTTTTAAGCAGCTCTTTGATATCCACACTGTTCCATAAAGTTGTGGAAATTTTAACAAGGGCCATATGCTCAAGGGAAGGCATTGTAACAAAATTCATAATTGTAGTTTCAGTAAATTTAACTCATAGAATAAACCTATAAAATTTAAAAATGACTTACCAGAAAAAAAGTGAAAGTATAAAGTGTCCACTCTCAACTCACAAGTCGACGCTTGCAGCAATAAACCTATAAAATTTAAAAATAATGACTTACCAGAAAAAAAGTGAAAGTATATAGTGTCCACTCTACACTCACAAGTCGACGCTTGCAGCAATAAACCTATAAAATTTAAAAATAATGACTTACAAGAAAAAAGTGAAAGTATACATAGTGTCCACTCTCAACGGTGTCCAAAGGCTAATTCCTAAATCGTTTGTTGCAATTGAAAAAATGTTTTAAATGAGGTAACGAAATATACACTGGTGTGCAAAATTTAAGGACGAGTCCCAAATTGCCAATTTCAAGGGATTTTCAAGCGATAATTTTCACTCGAATATTCAAAAGGAATTAATATAATTTGGATAATAACTAGCATCCGTCAGGCCGAAGTGTCGGAGCACTGAGTCGCATAAATATTAATATAAAAAATATTTTTATATTTATTATTTAATATGAAAGAATATCTCAATAACACCTGTTATATCTTCATTTTCAAATATTTATTCAATATCATTTACCGTAGCTAATTCTCGAATGCTATTCTATCAGCAAGTGTCCCTATTTTAAATTGGTTAAGCCTTTCCTTTGTGAACGGTACTTATATGAGAATATCTCCTAAACGATGAACTCTGCTAAGAATTTCTCTAAACTGCTGTTGGCGACTGTCGTTTTGTCTCATTGACTTTAAGGTGAAACATTTTTCAAAAGTGCTAAGCACTGTTTGTCCGCGTAAAGCCAAAATATCTCTTATAGAAGATTTTTTACAGGCTGTAGCTGCCTAATACCTCCAATGAGATAAACAAATAACCTCCAAAACGCTCATTGCTAACTGGTATGCTTTCTCGACATCTTTGCTCATAGAAACAAATTAATGTATATTAATACATGCATCCATATCTATATTAATAAAAGAACAAAACGCTCTGTCTGCGTGTGTGTGTGTCTGCGATGGCTAGCAAAATCTACAGCATGTACGAAGCTCAAAATTTTTTTGAGAGTAGCCCCAAATCTTTCCTGATGCACCTGAGCTTCAGAATTTCGAAATTCTATTTATTAACTGAGCAATTAAATTCCAAAGATCACTCTCATAAAATATCGCCTTTTTTCTTCTTTTTTTCCCTTCATTTAGTTATGGTTGGTTGGTTGCATAAAATTTTCGCAGAAATAATTAAAAAAAGCTGGAACAGACCTTTAAAATTCAGACTGGCAAACTGTCAGTTTAAATGATGATTTTTTATCACAGCGGTTGTAAACCATGGAGGAAAAAGATAGGTGGTGGTGAAGTAAACCGAAAAAAGGGTTGCAATATTAAACTATTTATCGCTCAAATTTTAATGTCCCAAACAAATGCATGTGGAAAGGATTTTGTATTAATAAGACGAATTCAAAGAAATGAATTGCAGCTGAAGCATATTTTACGAAGAAATAGTAATTTTTTAAAATGGTCTTTTTCCTATTATATTATTTATTTAAAAAAATGTTTGCTTTTAAAATAATTGAAATTGATAAATTCGAAATAATTAAATGTCAAAATAAAATTAAATAAAATATTGAAAACATTTGATTTGAACTAAAAATTGTATTACTAAAAGTTTTCTTTTTTTTTCAGAACTTTTTAACACTTTATCACGTAGATGAAAAATGTTTATGATTTAACAACATATTAATAATTCTATGCCAATATATAAAAAATATTTATAAAAGCATTCTTTTAAAATCATGTGTGAAAACTTAAATAACAAATATTAGTCTAAAATCTACATTTCAGAGTGCATTCGATTTTAAGACATTAACAAAAGAATGTTAACTTTTCAAGCAAAATCTTAAATGATGCTTCTATATTGATATTTCAAATTCATATGATAAAAATAATCACAATTCTTGCCTATGGTTGATATATTTATCTTTTATGCATTCCGATCGTGTATTACAGTCAATAATGGCACAAAACGTTATTTTTTAAACGAAATTTTAGTAATCTATTCAATAACAGTTTAAAAGGTAATAAACAAAGAAATACGGGTTTAAACAAGTTTGAATTGATTCGGCGTGTCAAAGCACACGGTTTTGTTGGTGCTTATTTGGACTTAATGTAGCGGATTTTAGGGTTACATTTTTGGTCAGCCCAAGACATTATACTTCCACTCAATTTCTTTTTACTGTGTGGTTGTACGCAGATCTTTGGCATTTCGAACATTAGAATGTATGAATCATTAGCTGTGTTGCAGTAAAAAAAAATCGCATAACACTTTTCTAAGAGTTTATTTTTTTATCAGTGATAAAATTTAAATGTATTCTATTCAATTTAAAATTAAATTATGGCTTGAATTTGGTTTTAAAACAAAAATAAAATATAGCTGTTTTGCGTACAATTGTTCCAATCCGCAAACGATTCATACACCATAATAAATTATCAAATAGCAAAGTAAATTATTTATCAGAAATAGCCATAAAAAGAATAGTAGCAAAACTGATTATAACCTTAATGTTTAGACTAATTAACACATAACCCGATCCCAACCAGAAAAAAAAGACCACACTCCGATCAATGATAGAGAAAATTTCCGTGAGTATAAACCCGACCCGAACCTAAAAATTCTGTTTGAAAAAAAAAAAAAAAAAAAAAACTATGGATTTGATAACTGACCCGAACCAAATCTCAATCCTATAAAAATGTTCAAATGAAGCATAACCCGATCCAAACAAGTAAAAATAATTTTAGTGGGCATGAAACCTGACCCGAACCTAAATATTGTCTTAAAAAAAACTCTAAATATGACCCGAACAAAATTTGAAACCGATAAAAATATTCCAGAGAACTGTAACCCGATCCCAGTAAGACGAAATACTTTCCGTGGTCATAAACCCGACTCAAACCTAAAAAATTCCATTTGAAAAATTCTGAAATTTGACTCAAACCACACTAACCTAAATCCGACCAAAATATTCGAAAGAACCATAACCGGATTAGAGTAAGACTAAATAATTTCCGTGGACATGAACCCGATACGAACCTAAAACTTCCATTCGAAAAAATACCTGAAATTTGAATCGAACCAAATCTGAATCTGACAAAACTATTTCAAAGAACCGAAACCGGATCCGAACAAGACAAAATATTTCCATGGACATGACCCCAATCCGAACCCGAAAAATTTCTTTGAAAAAATCGCGAAATCTGAACTGAACCAAATTTGAACTTTGCAAAAATATTCCAATGAAGCATCTCCTTATTCGAACAATACAGAATAATTTTCGTGAACACGCAAGAAGACCCGAACCCAAAAGTTCCATTTGAAAAAAAACCCGAAATCTGAACTGAATCAAATCTGAACCCGATAAAAGTATTCCAAAGAGCTATAACCCGATCCGAGCAAGACGAAATAATTTCCATGGATATAAACCCGACTCGAACCTAAAAAATCCGATTTGAAAAAACCTGAAATTTGACTCAAACCACATCGGAATCCGATCAAAATATTAGAAAGAATCATAACCGGACTCGAGTATGATAAAATAATTTTCGTGGACATGAACGAGATTCGAACCTAAAAATTCTATTTGAAAAAATACCTGAAATTTGAATCGAACCAAATCTGGACCTGACAAAAATATTTCAAAGAACCGTAACAGGATCGAATAAGACAAAATTTCCATGCACATGAACCGAATCTGAACCTAAAAAATTTCTTTGGAAAAATCTCGAAATCTGAAATGAACTTGATAAAAATATTCCAATGAAGCATGTATTTATTCGAACAAGGCAGAATAATGTCCTTGAACACGCAAGAAAACGCGAATCCAAAAATTACATTTGAAGAAAAAACCGAACTCTGAATTAAACCAAACCTGAACTTGACAAAAATATTCCAGTGAAGCATGTTTTATTTGAATTAGACAGAATAATTTCCGTGGACACGCAGGAAGACCTGAACCCAAAAAATTCCATTTGAAGATAACGCCGAAATCTGAATTGAACCAAATCTGTTCCCGACAAAAATATTTCACAGAAACATAACTGGATCCGAGCAAGGCAATATAATTTCCATGGACATGAAAATTTAAATCGAACCCGAATATTTAAATCGAATTTCAAAAAATACCTGAAACTTGAATCGAACCAAATCTGAACCCGACGAAAATATTCTAATGAATCATAACCAGATCCGAACAAGACAAAATAATTTCCATGGACATGAACTCAAATGGTTAGGTAACATTTGGGTTGCGATTAGGTTGTAATTACATTACAGTAAGTTTTTGATTTTATTTAATTTCACGTTATAGGTTACAGATAGATCACGGTTAATTTAAAGTTAGGTTAAAGTTAAATTGCATTTATGTGATGGTTAGAATAAGAATAGGTTACAATAAAGTTACGGCTAAGTTACATTTGTTATATTTAAGTTACGGTAGGATACTGATAAGTCGCAGTTAGGTTACAGACAGATTACAGTTACAATACAAAAGTTTACGGTTAGGAATTTGTCCACAGAGTCAACCTTACGGTATGCTTTGATTAAAAATATACACTTTTGTTAAATAGCTCTGAAATTATAATAGGCTAATTCCATGGGTTTTGTAGTGTAAGTCACATATCTTATTAATTGCTATGCTTGTTAGCCACCGTTATTTTCGAAAAGTCTGCTTGGCCTTATTCAGTTAATGAGAATGTGCCGATAAAATAAATCACATTTTTTTCGTTCTATATTACTGGTAGCCAAAAATCGTAGCCTGTGACTTACACTACAAGTACTCATGGAAATAGCCAATACTATATACCAATCTTTTATCATCGCGTATCGATTTCATTCACGGTATAGTCGGATTTAAGAGTGATATAATTAGTTTGAAATTCAAAATATTTCACTTGGGATTTCTATATGAAAAAAATAATTAGTTACGTGATTTAACAGTGATTTTTACGGATAAATATCAACAATTTAACACGAAAATAATGCAATCGTTGGATACATGTTCCTTCCCGTGTTTTTCATTACTCATTTTAAGTATTTTTAGAGCTTAATATTAGTTGTTTTTAAAACCAATTTTTCACAAAGTCAGCTGCGACGTATTTCAGACAATGCATTTCTGCATGCTTCCAGTTAATGATAAAATCATACAAATTTCAAGTTAGTTTAATATTGTTAATACGGACCCGGGCAACGCCGGGCGGGTCAGCTAGTATACTAATAAATAAATATATATAATGAATACACGCATAACATGATATTCTTCTCGATTTCTTAGGTTATTAATTTTTGGCATGCAACCAATACGGAAATATCCAAGTGAAACTCTCCGCATCGTTTTTGATTTCCTTTTTAAAATGTATAAAGTTCAAACCAAGTTTCATTTATTCGTAAGTTGCAAAAGGTATATTATGTTGCCCGGGTGCGGAAAATCGCAAAATCTAATTTAAATTTTTCATTCAATTGTAACCTTTGGTTGAATTAACGCCAAGAAGGGGAGCTAACATTATATCCTGCTTTGTAATAATCTGCATTTAAAAATTCTAAATGTAAGTAAAAGGTTTGAAAGCTTAAAAAAAGCAAGCTTCTATTTTTGTGTATGTAAAATTAGATACGATGCTTTCATTATGAAATAAAATGTTTTTAGTTTACGTTCTCTCTCATTTAAACATCCCTGTTATTGACTAAAATTTTGAGTGGAACTTAATTATCCCGTCAACCATTTTCGTCAAATTATAAAAAGCGCCAAATTAATAGCCAAATTATACATGTTGACATAATTTTTATTTTAATTAGCGGAAAAAGAAATTAGTAAAACATAAATAAAAGCATAAATAAAAAGTGGAGTTAAAAACCACTTAATGACGTTTTGAACATGTGTATCGTGTTTAATGTCATTGAATGTGATATTCACAATCATCCATTTTTGGCACTTAATCTTATAATTTGGCGATAGTTTTTTAGTCATTGGGATAACCAATAAGTACCAAATTTTGCTACTTGTATTTATATCGTTGTGATTACGTATTTTTTATTATTTTTTCAGCAAAGTAATTTAAAATATAACGAAAATTATGAGCTTTTTAGAGCTAATCTTAATTATTAGTTTTGTCAAAATAGTTTAATTTATTCATTTACTGACAGTGTTTCATCTGACATTGCAATGTACAACAGTAAATTATTGGCTTTTTGTAATTGGCTAATGTTGTAAGACTGAGAATTGGCGAGATTAAAAAAAATAACTGGCGGTCATTGACGCTTGTCTAACATAAATGTACACTTGTCTATCTATTCGCACTTTTTTAGAGAAAAAATAAACACGTGTTTTTTGCTTTAATAAGAAGTAAAATTTTAAAAAGTCAATGTATATCATAAATTACAAATGTGTGCGTCAGTAATGTTGACGTCATAACGGTGGGAACAAAAATAAGGAATGAAGTTGTTTAAAAGAATTGTTAGATAAGTTATAAAAAAAGGCACAGATGACATATGCGCACCACACTGACGAGATTTCTTTTCTGACGCCAATTTGGCGAAAACCTCATTTTCGAATATCAGTTACATACTGTACCAATTACATATATTTTTAAAAAAGATTTAACAATAAATAAATAAATAAATAACCATAGATCAAAACAATTTATATAATTTTTAAAAAGAAAAGTAAATAAACCGTTTATTAATAATTAAATAACATGCGGGTTATTATATCAAGCAAAACAATGACACATTGGCGTCAGTTATGTACCCCACTGCGTAAATGACATCTGTGCCTAAAAATAATTATAATAAATAATTATAATAAATAATTAACCTTATATTGGCTTGGCTAACTCATAAAACAAATATTATTCATAACTAAAATTTATCTGTAAATTTCAAATTATTGAAATTTTGGTATTTGACTCCCTGTATAACAGCTAGTCCATATAACATCTCATTCAGGTCACACATGGTCACAAGAGTCAGTCACTACTGCGAAACAAAAAATAGGAAATCCCATAAGTCTCTTTTATGAGTCAAATGACTACTATGCGAGACTCCACTGACATGTCTTGACTGCTGCTTTGTGGCGAATCACCAGGTGACTTTACAATGTCGTTTCATTGAGACTCTTGTGTGACCTCTCATCTGGAGGCTCAATTTCAAAGTCAATGTGAACATTGCATTATGATAAATTACCAAATAATGTCCCATTAAAGTCACATAGTGACTTTTCACCACTTTTCGCAGTGGTTATTTCACAGTTCGATCTCTGTCACCATTTGACAAAGTCTTGTGACAGAAAGTCACCATGGTGACTTTAATGTGACATTACTTGGTGATTTATCATAATGCAACATTTACAATGACTTTGAAATTGAGTATCCAAATGAGTCACATGAGTCTCAATAAAACGACATTGTACAGTCACCTGGTGACTCTACACAAAACCGCAGTCGCAGTGACCTGTCAGTGTAGTCACAAATAGTATTCATTTGAGACTCATAAAAGAGACGTATGGAATTTCCCATTTTTTTGCTTCGCCGTAGTGACTGACTCGTGTGACCTGAATGAGACGTTATATGGACTAGCTGTTATGCAGGGATAGTAATTGTTCGAATTATATTACTTCCTTTTGAATATTCGCGTAAAAATTATCGCTTGAAAATCCCTTGAAAATTGGCATTTTTGGGACTCGTCCTTAAATTTTGCACACCAGTGTATTTATAGCGAATTACGTCAATAAGAAATTTCTTAAATTACGAAATTTAAATTTTTAAACGATCTCCTGTCCTGTAAGTTTTACTTAGTGAAATTTTCCTATTACACAAATAAAACGGTCCCGTTAATTTAAGATTAAAATTGATAGTTATATGTTTAGAGTTGGAGCATATTTTTGGTGCAAATTAAGGGTCATTCATAAATTTAATAAATAATTTCGTCTGATATATTTAAAAAAAAATGGTTCAGAGCAAAATTAACATTGCAGTATAAATTTGAAATCTTTAATAAATCTTTAATGCTTTACAAAATGATACATATTTTAAAATGCTATTGGATCAGCCTACAAAAGTTGGGTTATGTCATGTCTTTTGGTGATTGATTCTTATGTGTTCTGTACCGCTGAATCCGAAATTGACCTATTTTTACCACCACGTAAAGAATTCTTGCAAATCGTAAATTTTATAGTTATAAAAAAGAAATATGGCAAAAACTTTATATTATAAAAATATATGCAATTGTCGTTCGTGCTTTTAACTTTTGATACTTGATTTTTATGTATTTTTTGTAACTGAATCCAAAAATGATCTTCATTTTTAAACATCGCATCAGGATTTTTCGCAAATTGTAAATTTTAAAGAAAAAAATTGAGCCTCCTCCCCTACCTCATCAGACGCATCAGCAGTATTGTGTATAGCTGTAAAAATCCCAGTATAAACCAAACAATTTTAATAAATAAATCACTGAATTAAATGAAATTAAAGTTTTGCGTCTGTTTTATAATAGATTTTTGCTATATTTCAACTTTGACATTTATGATTTGCCAAAAAAAAAAAAAAAAAAAAAATCTAACGTGATGGTTAAAAAATGATCATTTTTAGATTCGAAAAGTACATAAAAATCAATTATTGGAAATATTTAAAGGCACCCATCTAATCTATTTTATAGTATCAGAATTTTTACTTTGACAATTCGATTCGCAAAAGTCATGATATGATGGTTAAAGATTAATTTTCGCATTCAGAGCTAAAATATACATAAGTTATAAAACACAACTATCACAGTCTTGTGTTATCCAAATTTAAATTTTTTCTTAAGCTTCTTGGAGGTGATCTGCCAGATTTGTCATTCTGCAAAAAGAAAAAAAAACTGATAACTACTGAAGATTATAATATTCGATTGTCATCGGGAATTTACGTCAGTAATTAAAAATCAGTCTGATATTTGAAAGTGATTTAAAGTTCGAGAACAACTTTGAGCTGGAAAAACAATAGTTTGCGTGGGGCAGCTGGGGCCATGATTTCACAATGTGACTCTGGAGATTCTGACAATTCAGCTTTCAAAAGCTAACCTTTACTTGAATTAAAGCCTAAAGTTTTGTAAATATATTCAGTTAAGTTCGCTCTAGCAGACACAATTTTCAAGTTAATATTTTAATGTTTAAAAGATATGCATTTCATCTTTCCTTTTCTAGGAGTCCAGTTGCTCCGTAAAAATGGGGCAACTGACCAGGCGGGTCTATATACCACACGCCATTCTTAGGTAGATTTCGTATGAAATACTATTGCGCTCGCTCCTATGTTGGAATTTCTGAAAAAAATTTGCAGATCTACGCCGATCATGTCCTCCATACCCCAAAACTACCACCAGTAAAAAGTTCATATAATCACTTCCTTCTGGACACGATAACTTCTATAATTCTGCTCCAATCTCCTCCAAACTGATATATAAAATCAAGGTGTGTAAAATCTGTCAAGCTCGTTAATGGGCAAAATCGGAAGAAGGGGTGGAAATAGGGAGGGTTTTAGTGAAAACAGAAAAAACTCCTAACTTCTTAATTAAAATAAATATCGAATCAGTTTAAAGTTTATATTACTTCTAAAAAACGGGCCAAAAATTTATGCATGACAGATTTTTGATTGTTAAAAATGGGCTCAAGAAGAAGAATAAAAATGTTTTGGGGAGAAAAAATTCAAAACTTCAATTCTCATGACATCAAATCCAACTAAAATTTTTATAAATATTCTCGAAATTATCTAAAACTTTTGTACTTACAAGTTTTTGATAGGACTATTTCTTACCGATGAAAAAAAATTAAAAACGAAAACAAAACGGGGGGGGGGGGGGTGAAAAAGACAAAAATCCATAACTTCGTCAATTCTTAAACTATTAAATTTATCTTGCATCTTCTCAATATCTACAACTTTATATTATTTTATAAGATTTTCATAGGACCAACTATTATAACAAAAATAAATTAAACAAAAATAGGAGTTGAAGAAAAAAAATCTCAAATCCAAACTGCTTATATTCTTACTCTTTTAATTATTTTTGATTTTAAACGCATTTAATTGATAAAGGCAAAGTATATTTCCAAAAAGGGTATTTTGAACAGAATTTCCCTACGTGATATTGATTAAAGAATTGAGGATGTATTCAAATAACAAATTGGTTATTTTATGACTCATTTTTAAATTCAATTTTGCTCTCAAATGCATTCATTTGACAGGTTGTCTTATTTAGTAACTGTATAATGTGCCGTTATTGGTCGATTTTTTCATAAAGTAAGAATGTTTTTAAACAAAAACAGCTGTCAAGTTGGCATTTCGCACAAAATTTCCCGAAGTGATTATGATTAAAGAATTGGGGATGTATTCAAATAACAAATTGGTTATTTTGCGACTCCTTTTTAAATTCAATTTTGCTCTCAAACGCATTCAATTGTGTATTTCTTATTTAGTAACTATATAATGTGCCGTATTGGTGGATTTTTTTTTTTTTGATAGTCAGAATATATTTCAAAATATTCAATTTGTAAAAGTATAAATAACTTAAAAAATTTAAACCAGGCAGATCATATAAATTATATATCGACCAAAGAGCGTTATAAGGGAAACCTTTGCTGTGAAAGTGTCTAAAAAAAAATATCACTAAATGTGAAATTTAGATTTATTTATACATAAAAACATAAAAATTAAGTAACTACATAAGAATTTTAGGGAAAAAATAAACTGATGGACAAACGGATACATAAGTACTTAAATATCCCATTTTCTTTATTTATCTCAATGAATGTTTGATAAGTTCAATAAATCTATAGAGAATGTAAAAACGTTTTCATATAAAATAGAGCTATTGGTATGCTAGAGCTTTATTATTATTATTATTGTTTTGTTTCGATAATTTTCCAATATTGTCACTTTTTCATATGCACTGGGGTTCATCTGTATCGTAATTTTTTGGGAGTTTAGCTATCTCACTGAAATTTGTTTTAAATACCCGTCGACATGCTTTTTTAAAAAAAATTATGTAATTTTTAATAAATTATTTTTTTACTGAAAGCAAAAAGACAATGTAAAAATTAATTTCCAGTAGTAGAGAAACTCTAAAAAAGTATTACTATTGGGGTAACTGGATCCCAGATGATCCAGTTACCCCAGATGATACCTTATCTTCATTTAATCAATTTTTGAAAAATTAATAGGATATGCACTTTTAAACTTTCATAACTTGATCAATTTTAGTGTTGTGTAAATGGGACATTTTATTTTTGTCTTATTTGTCAGGGTAATAGGAAATTTTTATTAAATAAAACTTATAGAAACGGGAACCGTATAAATTTCGTATTTTTTAAAGAAATGTTGATATTGACCCAAATTACTTTTAAATATTTCTTTACATTATTTAAAATATTTTTTTAATTGGAGCTATTATGACTAATGGTTTAGGAAAAAGCCATTTGACACCGTTGAGAGTTGACATCCTGTGTAAAATATTCTAAAAAAGCATAATTATTTATTTTACAAATAATATAAACAATGTAAAGGGGGATGCATCAATTCATAAAAATGGAAAATGGGTCAATCCATGTGAAATCATCCAGAATAAGAAAAAAAAATGTTGCTCAATATTTTTGATTTTTTTAATTCTTTACCAGTTAATTTATTGTACTTTTAGGAGTCTAAAACAAGGATTAAAAAAATTTTAAACCTTTTTGAATTTTTTTTTTTTTTGGCATCAATTTTTTTTGTCATGTCTCAAGCAGTTTTTCATGAAAATAGTACTTTACAGAATGCTTTAACTTTTTTATTTTTAAACGTATCAAAATGATTTTAAAACCATTATATTTAGTAATGAATGAACTAAATTTTCATAATAGGTATTTTTATGATAATGATTAAAAAAATTGTATAAAATAAGATTAAATGCATCATTTTTACAGTGAAAAATTGTCTTTTTTGACATAAAAATTTTAATAGAAGAAAGTACAACTCACCTTTACATTTATTTTTCTGAATATGTACCCTAATGAACTATTCTCAAAAGAAATATGAAACATTTAGAGAAGCTCCTTTTTTTTCTATAATTAGTCAAAGTTGGCATCTGAGCATCAAAACGCTAAATTTGAAGTTCAATATCTAAAAAAGGACTGGCTAAAAAATTATCAAAATTTAGCAGGATAACTTTCTTATGGATATAAACATGTACCAAAAATATTATGAGTGATATATACATGGTTTTAAGAATATGGAACTTTGAATTTGGCTTGAAAATCGCATTTGTTTACATATATTTCCACACCATAAAGAACTCATAATGCATAATATATTCTACTCATTTCTTCAGATGCCTCTGTTTAAAGTATAAATAACTTTTTTACATAAATATAATTACAGTAGACTCCCTCAAATCTGCAAAGCTTGGGACCAGAGGTTGTGCGGATTTTAGAATTTTGTGGATTTCTGGTCATTTCTTTGTTTACATTTTTAAAACAGTAATTTGAATGTAATAAATATTGCAATAAAAATTATAATGAATGCTTTCAATATATTAAAACATTTCAGTAAGTAATAAATTAAAATAAAAAATTTGATAATTTTTAAAATATTAAAAGCAAAGATCAAATGAATAATGTATGATTATGAAGATGTATCATTATAAAGATGAAATTTATTTTTCCTAAATTATTCAATGAAATTTCGCTCATAAATAATGTAGAATATTAAATCACATCACAATCATAAAATAAGGAAGTTTTATTCCAGGTTCAGCCAGATTTAATAACCAAAAAAGTTTGATTAATACATAAATATATTTAATAAGAAAGATTATGGATTATCTGTAATATCAGCAGTATCTTAAATTTTTTCAGAAATAAATTTATTCTTCCTTCAAGAAAAAACATGAATTCAGTGATAATAAAAAAAAATTACAAATGAATGTATGGAATTGGTACAAAAATAAAAAAGTCAAATTTTGTCCCTATATCTGAACTGAATGTGTCATTGTTTACATTCGTAAATTATGTGCAGATTTTAGAGAGCTGTGGATTTTAGGAAGTCTACTGTATATTAAAATCTAATTTATGCTCACAAACTTAATATTTCATTTATTTTTAAGCCAGGATTAAGTGAATGTTTACACATCCATGTGAAAACATCCATTTTAAAAATTATCAAAATTTTTATTATTGTAGTTTATTACTTACTGTAATGTCTTAATATATTGAAAGCACTCATTATAATTTTTATTGCAATATTTGTTACATTCAAATTACTGTTTTAAAAATGCAAACAAAAAAAAATAACCAGAAATCCACAAAATTCTAAAATCCGCACAACCTCTGGTCCCAAGCTTTGCGGATTTGAGGGAGTCTAATGTAATTATATTTATGTAAAAAAGTTATTTATACTTTAAAAAGAGGCATCTGAAGAAATGAGCAGAATGTATTTGCATTATGAGTTCTTCATAATGTGGAAATATATGAAAACAAATGTGATTTTCAAGCCAATTTCAAAGTTCCATATTTTTAAAACCACGCACATATCACTCATAGTATTTTTGGCACATGTTTACATCCATAAGAAAGTTATCCTGCTAAATTTTCATAATTCTTTAGCGAGTCCTTTTTTAGATATTGAACTTCAAATTTAGCGTTTTGATGCTGAGATGCCAACTTTGACTAATTATAGAAAAAGGAGCTTCTCTAAATGTTTCATATTTCTTCTGAGAATAGTTCATTAGGGTATATATTCAGAAAAATAAATGCAAAGATGAGTTTTACTTTCTTCTATTAAAATTTTTATGTCAAAAAAGACAATTTTTCACTGTAAAAGTGATACATTTAATCATATTTTATACAATTTTTTTAATCATTATCATAAAAATACCTATTATGAAAATTTAGTTCATTCATTACTAAATATAATGGTGTTTAAATCATTTTGAAACGTTTAGAAATAAAGTTATAAGGGATTCTGTAAAGTACTATTTTCATGAAAAATCGCTTGTGACATGACAAAAAAATGGATGCCAAAAAAAATTCAAAAGGTTTGAAATTTTTTAAATCCTTGTTTTAGACTCCTAAAAGTACAATAAATTAACTGGTAAAGAATTAAAAAAATCAAAAATATTGAGCAACATGGTCTGGATGATTTCACATGGATTGACCCAAATTTAGTGTCCCACCAGTGGGAGAGAGTTTCTGACCTCAAACTGGTAGACGGCAGGCGCTGGGTTCGAACCCAATCGCGGCTGTCGGCCTAACCGTTCGGTGTTTTCGTGTTTTTCTTCGAACCTTGCGTAAATACGGGTTAGGTTCCCTTAGAAAGCCCCCCACGAAGGGCACTCCCCCCTGGTACTATATCCCTAGCCTAGATAATCGAACAACAAAAATAAACCAAACCTAGTGTACTAAATTATTAATTACTACTAATAATAGTAATATAGAAAGCAAAAACAAAAGGGAAGGGACGTATTCTACAAATTGAAAAATAGACAATGAATATATATTTGAAACGTAAATGAGACAGAATATAGCAAGACCTCATTTGGCATAATTGTTGAAGTAAAACTTAAGTCATACTGTTTTAAAATTATTCTCAATATTGTAAAACATCTTAAAAGGGAGTAGCTTGGGAACGATGAGTTTGTCCGCTATTCAGAATAATCTGCATTTCGAGAGCAAAAAATGGCTGTTTTGTTGTTCCTCTAAAAGGGGGGAAATTACGAAGAATTAACAAATAGGGGAGTTAAAATTGGTAGGGCCTGAAAGATACAATAGGTAGCTTTTCTGGTCAGCCCGATTTTCTTGACCAGGACATTTCCTGGAAAATATACCGCGAAGTATTCAAAGAAAAATTAACAAACAAGTTGAAAGCAATTGAACGAAAATAATTTTATTATTTTTAATTTAATAACTGACCCATTTTACCTTTTCCTTATAATTATTAATTACAATTCATTTTGCATTGAAACTGATTTATTTTTCTTTATTTTTTAATTTCATAATTGACACGTTTTACCTTTTTATTTATAATCATAAATTACAATTCTTTTTGCATAGAAAACTGGCATTTTTATTTATGAATAAAGTCATGTGCTAAATTTTAATTGATGTTGTATTTGTCATTTTAATTTACACCCAATATTTATCATTTAAAACTATTTTTATTAATTAATGTCCCGTATTACACATCACAAAATATAGTACAAAACATTTTTTAAATATATGTTAAGGGAAATTTCAATTTACTAACTGTATTGTATGTCACTAATTAGCGAATTCATTAATTTGCAGTTTTTATATTTTTAAGTACTAGCTTATGTTGGTAATTAGACCAGGGCTACCCCCCCTTTTTTCACCCAATCCGTGTGGGTTTCTTTTTTTTTGGGGGGGGGGGGGGGTTATTGGTTTTGAGTATTTTGCTGCTCTTTTCTTTGAACACTGTTAACTATGTTTAATTACCTACATGTCATGATTCTATTTTACATGTAACATAAAAATTGAGTGAAATTTATATTTCAGACATTTATGGCATAAAATTAAAAGTTATCTGAAAGAATATAAAGACCCAAGTTTCACCAAATTAATAGAATCCACAGAACTTGTATTTTTAAATCTTTTTGTAACTACATATGAAAAATGACTACAGTGTACAGTTTATAATTCATTTTTTAATAGTTCATAAAAATGTGTTTAAAATATTATTTTTTTTAGTTGATCTGTATTTAAAATTTCAATTTTACTTATGTACAGTGTCTAATATACGGAAGAAAAAGTTTTCTTATTCAGACAGGTACAAATGCCCCTTATAATTTTCTAATATTTGTTGTATCTGTGTACCTTAAGTTGTACCCTTTAATAATAAAAATGGGGATTTTTGGGTGTTAAATTAAAATCAAATGTGTTAAATCATTTTTATCATAAGTAAACATTTATCTTACACGTATAACAAAATCATAACAAATATTAATTTAAAAAATGGCACTGTAAAGGAAAATGTGCAGCAAAAATTTCATAACCAAAAATCCCAATAAAACCCACTTTTGTGCGTTTAAGTGGGTTTAAATTAAAAAAAAAAAAAAAATACGTGTGGCACTCGGGGACTGCCGCGGTAAAGCTATGGCATAGCATTTTTTATCAATATATGCAATTATAATTATTTATTTATTTTTTATTTATGAAGTTTTTTTTGTCTTTGATATTAATTCAAGTTAAACATTTTGAGCGTGATGACCGATAACAATTTTTTTTCTTGTATTGAACAAATGAGAAGTTAATATCGTTTAAAATATTTTTACTATCTTACAATACATGTAGGTTAATCAGGAATTTTTATCATTGAAACTATACGTTTATGGTAGCTGGAATAAAAAACATAAGTTTAAGACTTGATATTCTCAAAATATCTGAAAAATACAGCGTCAATGTCTGCCGAAGTCTACCGAAGGATACCGTGCCGAAGTCTGCCATACTGAAGCGACGTTAGCCGGAGTGTTAGGTTTATTTTTCTCGTTACGGAATTTCTAGACTCTTTCGCCGCGCTCAAAGCCCGCGATAAAAGCTATGCAATACCTTAATAAATTACAAACAAAATTCGGCCGCGCTACGAAAATTAGATCGCGAGTTATAAGTATTTTAAATTTTCCGAACCTCACCGTGGGGGATCTCCTGTCACCAAAAGTAACACTGTCTCATAATAAATTATCTAACAAAATTTGGCCGCGCTGCGAAAATTAGATCGCGAGTTATAAGCATTTTAAATTTTTCGACCCTCACCATGGGGGATCTCCTGTCACCAAAAGTAACACTGTCTCATAATAAATTACCAAACAAAATTTGGCCGCACTACGAAAATTAGATCGCGAGTTATAAGCATTTTAAATTTTTGACCCTCACCGTGGGGGGTCTCCTGTCACCAAAAGTAACATTGTCTGATAATAAATTACCAAACAAAATTTGGCCGCACTACGAAAATTAGATCGCGAGTTATAAGCATTTTAAATTTTTCGACCCTCACCGTGGGGGGGTCTCCTATCACCAAAAGTAACACTGTCTCATAATAAATTACCTAACAAAATTTTGCCGCGCTGCGAAAATTAGATCGCGAGTTATAAGCATTTTAAATTTTTCGACCTTCACCATGGGGGATCTCCTGTCACCAAAAGTAACACTGTCTGATAATAAATTACCAAACAAAATTTGTCCGCGCTACGAAAATTAGATCGCGAGTTATAAGCATTTTAAATTTTTGACCCTCACCGTGGGGGGTCTCCTGCCACCAAAAGTAACACTATCTCATAGTGAATTACCAAACAAAATTTGGCCGCACTACGAAAATTAGATCGCGAGTTATAAGCACTTTAAATTTTTCGACCCTCACCGTGGGGGGGGGTCTCCTGTCACCAAAAACAACACTGTCTCATAATAAATTACCAAACAAAATTTGGCCGCGTTGCGAAAATTAGATCGCGAGTTATAAGCATTTTAAATTTTTCGACCCTCACCATGGGGGATCTCCTGTCACCAAAAGTAACACACTGTCTGATAATAAATTATCAAACAAAATTTGGCCGCGCTACGAAAATTAGATCGCGAGTTATAAGCATTTTAAATTTTTCGACATTCGCCGTGGGGGGTCTCCTGTCACCAAAAGATAACACTCTCTCATAATAAATTACCAAACAAAATTGGCCGTGCTACGAAAATTAGATCGCGAGTTATAAACATTTTAATTTTTTCGACCCTCACCGTGGGGGGGGGTCTCCTGTCACCAAAAGTAACATTGTCTCATAATAAATTACCAAACAAAATTTGGCCGCGCTACGAAAATTGATCGCGAGTTATAAACATTTAAAATTTTTCGACCCTCACGGTGGGGGGTCTCCTGTCACCAAAAATTAACATTCTCTCATAATAAATTTCCAAACAAAATTTGGCCGCGCTATGGAAATTAGATCGCGAGTTATAAGCATTTTAAAATTTTCGACCCTCACCATGGGGGGGGGGGGGTCCCCTTTCACCAAAAATTAACACTGTCTCATAATAAATTACCAAACAAAATTTGGCCGCGCTACGAAAATTAGATCGCGAGTTATAAGCATTTTAAATTTTTCGATCCTCACCATTGGGCGGGTCTCCACTCACCAAAAGCTACATTATCCTACCTTGTTTCATCCTAAAACGATTCTTTTCTATACACATTCTATCAGGAATTTTTATTATTGAAACTATAGATTTATAGTAACTGAAATAAGATATATAAGTTTGAGACTTGATATCCTCTAAATATCTGAAAAATACCGCGTCAGTGTCTGCCGAAGTCTACCGAAGGATACCAGGCCGAAGTCTGCCGAAGTGAAACGCGTTAGCCGAGTGTTAGGTTTTTTCGTTACCGATGTGTTAGGATTTTTCGCGTTACGGAATTTTTGGATTCGGTCGCCGCGCTCAAAGCCCGTGATAAAAGCTATGCAATAGCTTAAAAAAAAAAAAAAAAAAAAAAAAAAAAAAAAAAAAAAAAAAAATTATGCGGGTAGGTGTAGACAAATCTGAATTAGTTTTAGAAACCTTCCAATTCTTGATAGCTCTTCAGTGTTTGAACGCAAGTAAAATAGAAAGTTTTAAATTTTAAAAATCCGGTTTTAATTAAAATAGGTTATATTTTTTCTTTGTTAGGGTAATTATAGGATACTGATAAATGTAATGTAAATAAACCATATGTTTTAAAGTAAATGAGAGAGAGTATATTTAAGAATATAAAAATCAAGAATTTAGTTTTGTTAATTCTTTCTTCAAGCGTTTAAGCGCATAACTTTTTTAAGCAGTAATAATCTTTATTATTTAGCAGTAATAAAAGTTTGTACAAAATAAAATTTATTTCCATGGAATTTTTATTATACTTCTTATTCTTATTTAAAATTGAGATTAAAAGTCAAATTGGAGGGATGCAACTAAAGTCTTGCATTGTTCATGGGAATGTATCCGACTAGAGTCCGAAAATTCTATTTAAATTTACTTGACCAGAACCGGATAATATATAAAAGATTTTTGACGTCTCACAAACTAACATACTTGACACCAAACCCGATTCACAACCCGAAATGACAGGAAGCCTTTAATTCAATTATGAAAAGCAATCTTCAATTACAATACCAGTTTTATGTTTTACATTAAAATGTGGACTTTTATTTATTTTTTAATATTCAAATATAGTAGACATTGAATAGCGAATTCGAATCGGTTTGTATTTTTTAGGGGAGGGGGGGGGGCACAGAGTAGAAGCAAAAGGAGGGGTAGACTCCGGAAGCTAGAATGAAAGGCGCATTAGTAACCTTGCTCTGAATGATACCCTGATTCAAAGTAGGGATGCACCGGATATTGATTTTGCCGGATATCTGATACCGGATATTCGAAGCTCCTTTGCCTGCCGGATTCGGATATCCGGCAATAGATATGTTTTTCATTATGGAGAATGTTTATTTTTTTATGCCATCTCAAACAGTAAATTACACTTTTCACACATCATTGACATTTTAAATGTATTGAAATATAATTTATAAAAATTATATCTTTGAATATCAGGGCTTGAAATTCAAATTTTTCCAGGATATTACCCCTCTTAACATTTATAAATGCAGGGTAGTTGAATTGTTTGAAAGAAAAAAAAACTTTAAACTCTGCTTTTTTACATGCCATTAAAAAAAATAATAAATACATGCCACTTTAGATTTACAGTCAGACATGGAAAAATACCATTGAAATAATTTAAATCGACAACCCAAGTTAATTATTCAAAATGTTTATTTTTTTTAAAAAGGAACAGAATCGAGCCTTATACACTATTATATGGCCATTAATGACTGCACACTTTCAATTTTAGACATTTTGTTGAATATTTAAAAAAAATTCTTGCCTAATTCTTCTGGAACTTCAGGATTAGAAAGAATATGTTTGGCCTGATATTTATGAATGATTATTTGATGAGGACAATTAGGGACCAACAAAAATAAAAGCAATTATATTTAGAATCGTTCTGTAAAATAAAATGCACGAAATGATCCATTACTGTAGAATATAAATTTGATTATACTATACAATATTTCTGCTGAATTGTGTAAAAATAGTATGCATATTCATGAAGATATAGCTATTTTTTATAAAAAGATCCAAGTTCCTGCATGTTTTTAGCTTATATCTTGCAGTGTTTTGAGCCAAATTTAATATATATTTCAGAAAAAAGTAAAAGAAATAATATAGATCAATTGGAATATAAATATTAAATATTTTAAGAAATATGACCAGTTCTATGAAACAAATTTTTATCTGCACGTGCGCAACAATAGAGATTATTTTACATAGTTTAATAGTTAACTCTATAAAGCAACTTTTCCAATCCAAACTGAAATCAATTATCGTGAAAATTCTAAAAGATATTGGCGATAAGAGTGAACCGGTTTTTAATTGCTCTCTAAAAGCAGATTCATCATAAGGAATTTTCTGCAAATTGTCAATTTAATTTTAGGCTTTCATTACAAAAAGTAAAAAAGCTACCTATTGCAGCCGTCAGGATGAAAGCACTTCCAGAAAATTTCGGTATATTTTCACCGATCATGACCCCCAGACCCCTAAACCACCCTCCATTCAAATGTTGACATATATATATATAACCGTATATATATATATATATATATATATATACAGCGGTGGGGAAATGCATCATTTTGCTCGCTAGTGGGGAGTGGATTTTCTCATAAGGCGAGTGCATTTTTAGTTTTTGAAAAACTGTAAGCAATAAGCACATTATCAGAAACACTTTTTTAATATAGATATTTTAACTTTCCAAATTATTATAGTGTAAATATGGTACTAAGTTCTATCTAATATTAATCTTACCTCTGTTATATATATTTCTTAATATTATGGAAAAAAGAATTATGAAAATGCATTGTAGTAATAGTAATTTCGTTTGTAATCGTGTGTGATTTTTGTCATAACTAACTGCGTGTGTGTTACATCTTGCGGGCTGGTAAAATAAATCCTTGGCTGGTAAGAATTTGGAAAAATTCCCCAACCCCGTATATATATATAATAGTAATAATATATTATAGAGTAGATAGATTAGAGTAATAATATATATATATATATATATATATATAATATAAAATTTTTACAGTAATTGATGTTGATTTGTAGTATTATCTAATGGTTATATATATATATATTACAATATATATTGTAATATATATATATATACATATATATATATATATATTGTTATATTTATATATATTTATATATATTACAATATATATATATATATATATATATATATATATATATATATTATTACTCTGTTCCCTGTTTAATAATATGGTTTTTGTGTGCTGGTAGCCCCAAATACGTATTATTTTGTTATTTCATGGCTAATACGTGGATGAAACCGCACACTTCATTTGTAGCTCCAGAGCATTTGGAGCCTGATTCTGCTTTTGGAGCTACAAATTCTATTTGCATTCATTTTATTTTTTCAGATTTACTCGTTACACTATTTTTTTTTTTTATTATATTATAATTAAATTCAATTCTAATTCTTCGTTTTGGTTTATTGTTTTATTGATAAAATCCATTGGTGAATCATCTTGTCTACTTTTAATGGTATTATATATATATATCTGATTTTTGTCATGCTGTAACTAACGTATTTATGAACCGATTTGAAAGAAACTTGGTATGTACATGGTACATACAAATGTCTCGACAAAGTTCATTAGCCAGCATCTTCCGCCATCTTGTTTCAAAATGGCGGCCATTAAAATTTTTTTTAAATATTTAAAGTTTTATATTAAATGCAAAAAAATTAAAAGTTGAAAAATATTTTTCATTTATGTGTTAGAACTTAAAACATCCATTCCGTAAAACTTTTTATTTTGTCTATATCTTAAAAAAGATTGAGTTACAACACTTTGAATTTTTCTTATGGTTGACATTTTGAAACAATCAGATTTTTGTCACGTGATAACACGCATATTTATGAATCGATTTGAATGAAACTTGGTACATAGTGCGTGTGTACATAGTACATACAAATGTCTCAACCAAATTCGTTAGCCAGCATCATCCGCCATCTTGTTTCAAAATGGCGGCCATTTAAATTTTAAAAAAATTTAAAATTAAAGGCAAAAAAAAAAGTTAAAAAATATTTTTATTTTATGTGTAAGAACTTAAAACAACAATTCCAGAACACTTTTTATTTTGTCTATATCTTAAGAAATGATTGAGTTTATAGCACTTTGAATTTTTCTTATGGTTGACATTTTGAAAGGATCCGATATTTGTCACATAACACGCGTATTTATGAATCGATTTGGATGTAACTTGATGTGTACATAGTAAGTAATGAGGCCTGGACCGAGTTCGTTAGCCAGTTCCATCCGCCATCTCGTTTCAAAATGGCGGCCATTTAATTTTTTTTAATTTAAAATTTAAGTACAAAAAAAGGAGAAATTGAAAAAGATTTTTCTTTTATGCATTTAACTTTGATACAAAGATTCCAGAGCATTTTTTGTTTTGTTTGTATCTTAAAAAATGGCAGAGTTATAGCACTTTTAATTTCTAGTGTTGTTCACATTTTAAAATAATCAGATTTTCGTCACATAACACGCGTATTTATAAACCGATTTGAATGAATCTTGGTACGTACATAGTATATACCGATGTCTGGACCGAGATCGTTGGCCAGTTCCATCCGCCATCTTGTTTCAAAATGGCGGAATATTTTTTTCTTCAAATTATATTTTAAAATTAAGTGCAAAAAAGTAAGAAATTGGAAAAAAATTTCTTTTGTGTGTTTGACCTTGAAACAAAGATTCCAGAGCATTTTTTGTTTCATTTACATCTTGAAAAATGGCTGAGTTATATTACTTTCAATTTCTAGTGTGGTTGATAATTTGGTTTGTTTTATCCATCATGTTGCTTTAAAATGGCATACACTTCATGATATCGTGAAATTTGGCGACTCTCTAAATCGCTGAAAATGAAACCAGATAGAATAAAATAACTAATTTTTAAATATTCCTATTAATATTCAGTTTTGACAAAAACTAGCATTCAATCTTATAAAATCGGATTCCACTAATTTGAGCTTCGTATGTTTGAATAACATAATTTAAAATAAGTATATGAAAGCTACCTCTTCCTCCCGGCATTGCCGGAAGGACTTTTTTTTTTTTTTTTATTGATGCTTTAGTTCTTTTTGGAAAGCAACCAGAACAAACTTATTCCATGATAAAATTAAGCATTCAAATCGAAACATTTGTTCCAAATCTATCCATTAATATATTCATTAAATACCAACTTTTTCCCTAAAAATGTCAATTAATTAAAAACAAATTTGTGGAAGATACTTTAGTCAGCTGCTTTTAGAAAGCAACTGAAAATCAGCTCACTCTTATCTCCGATATTCTTTCCGAAATAGCACGATATTTTATTTACTGGATTTTTTTTTTTTATTAACTATAAAATTATGTAAAAAGATAATATAATATTCAATAAAGTAAAAATATATTTCATTTTTTATATTCTAATAATACTATATTGTTTCAACTATATTTTGCCATTTTTTTTCTAAAACTGGCATTAAATTTGGTTGAAAATTCTGCATGATAAAAACTAAACATATTACAAAAATTCTTTTGAACTTAAAAAAATCGCCATGAATATGTGCAATTTTTTTTTTACAAAATTCATTGTACATGCTGTGCAGTAACCACACATTTGTATTCTACAGCAAAAGATCATTTCGTGCATTTTATTTTAATGTACAAAGTGACTCCAAGTATTATTATTTCTTTGATTTTTTGTCGGGCTCTAATTGTTGTTCTTATGGACTTATGATATATTAGCTCAAACAATCTTTATAATCCTGTAGTTCCAGAAGAATCTGACGCGTAACAAAATATCTAAAACTGAAAGTGTACGATTATTAATGGTCCATATAGGGTATATGCCATGTCTGTTTTTCATCATTCACTTAATACAACTAAGTTGCTAAAGGAATTTCTTAATTTAGATTTTATTCGATTTTGCACACTTTAGAATCTTTCACAAATTACACTTTTGACATACAGAACAGAGCAACTTTGATAACACTAGAAATTATTGGGAATGTATAGTTATGATCCCCCCCCTTCCAATAAATAAATAAATAAATAAATAAATAAACTTTAAAATCTGAATTGCGTTCATTTTTAATTTACTTACATGAATGATGCATATGGGTGATTTGATTTTATGTCACTTCAGATCGAAATTATTTAATTATATCTTTAGTCAAAACGGCAATTCCTGCCATTTTCATTAATTGAATTTTGTTCTTCTATGCATATGAATTTCTAACCCATATAAAGTTTTAAAATAATATATTCCCTTAATTTTTTCTTTTGCACGAAAAATGGTTAATTTTAAAATGTCAAGTCCTAATTTCTGTGATTTGCAAGTAGCAACTATTTGTTGTTTCTAAGTATGTTTCCTTGAAGCCCCCCCCCCTTTTTTTTTCATGTGCACCGCAAGACCTGATTTAATTTTGTTTAGTGCCGAGTCTAGGCCAATTTGTTAGGTCTCAGTCTTAAGAAGTCTACTGCTCCTTTAGTTATTTCCTATTTCGAGCACAGAAAATAAAATAAAAAGCGCAAAATACAGTCCCTGGCCAAATTATTAGACGCACTCATATTTTCTTGTGTCGAATCATATTACAAGTTTCATAGAGATATTACTATGCCAATAGTTACAATTGATTACATACATCATCTGTAGGATTATAATGAATGAAAAGCATGCCAATGACTTTAAAATTATTTATTTTTGTAAATTAAATTAACAATTGCTAAAATTGTAAAACTTAAAACATGAAATTCCAAAAAATGTCAATATTTTTTGGAGTCTCCTTTGGCGGCAATCAGTGCCTCTATTCTTCATGTCATGCTGTTAGTACAAAATTGAAATGTTTCTTGCATGTGTGAATGATGTTTCCAGACAAGCATAAGTTTTTCTGTGAGGTGTGTTTTGCTCGTTATGAGCTCTTTGTGCAGTTTTTTCTTCATTAGCTCCCAAAAATTTTCATGGGTATTCATGTCTGATGAATTACCGGGAGCAGTTGAACACAGGGATATTTTTTAATTGAAAGTAGACCTTGACGGATCGTGCTATATAACAAAAAGTTTTACCTTGCAAAAATACAAATGGTTCTTCATTTTGAAACCATCATTTTAGCTTTAGAATAAACCGATTTTGAAAACCTCTTTATATTGGTCTGGAGAATTGACTAAGAAGTCATAACAAACAAAACCCAGCTCATAGAAAATCTTATCCATATCTGGAATCGTCACACACGCATACAAGAAACTCTTCAATTTTGTATTAACAACATGCCGCGAAGAATAGAGGCACTGATAGTCGCCAAAAGAGGCTCCAAAAAATATTGGCATTTTTTTTTTAGCTTCAAGTTATAAATTTTGCAATTTCAGCCATTTTTAATTTAATTTGTAAAAAGAAAGAGCTTTAAAGTCATAGGCATGTTTTTTATTTATTATAATCCTACAAATGATGTACATAATTAATTGCAGTTATTCACACAGTAATATTTCTATGAAGCTAGTAATATGATTCAACACAAGGAAAAGGGAGTGCGTCTAATAATTTGGCCAGGGACTGTATGTAAATTGCCCATAGAAAAATTATTGTGGATTTATTAATCATGGCAAATATAAATTTGTAAAAAAATTGTAGACCGGTTTCGAGGGAAAAAAAAAAACTGAAGTTTGAGGGAAATTGGCTGCGAAAAAATATAGAATAATTTGTGAATCGATCACTGGAAAATATTGTGAAATTTTTTAGTCTGTCACGAGCAAATATCATGAAATTCATCAGCCAATGATGGAGAAAAATGTGAAATTTTCAGTCAAATGTAGAAAAATATTCATTAATTTCATCAGGATGTCGCAAATTGGGAAATTTGAAAGTCGGTTGCAGAATAAAATTCCTAAATTCGTCAATTGGTTGAGCAATAAAAAATTGTGAAATTTGCCTATCAGTCTCTAGAAAAAAAAAATCCAATTCGTCAAAAGTCTCACAACTTTCAGTCAAACTCGGAATAATAATCTTTAATTTTGTCAATCTGTCTTAAGAAGAAACTGTGAAATCTGGCAAATTAATAGCGGAAAATATCATGAAATTCGTCAGCCGGTCCTGTAAACTTTATTGTTCCACAAAGAAAAAATAATCCGAAATTTTTTTTTAGAAACGTCAACCTACCGCTCACAATATTCTTTAGTGCACAAATCAAGCCATTCCAGCCCCAAATCCAAGCCTTGTGTACGTATATTAATAATGTTGTATGAAAATGTAATTCAAACATTAAAATATTCTGATGATTGCTAATAAGAATTTGTACAATAAAATGCTAATAAACTGTACAACAAATTTTAACCATTACACATTTATTAATGTCTATAATTGTAGAGTATTAAAAAAATTGAAAACTTTCTTTTTATAATCAAAATATAAAATGTATTATATTCATGATTGAAGAATTATTTTCCCCAACATAGATTTAATTGATTTTTTTTATATTTTAAATAGGTAATAATGTTTTAGTTTAAGTCAGATTTAGTTTTATTTTTAAGTTAAATTACTTTGATATTTAAAAGTAAAAGAAACAATAATTTTAAATATTTATATTCAAGTTACAAAGTAACTAGTTGGATGCGGCAATCCCTAAACTCTCTTCTATCTCATAGATCATACTTCATAAAGTAGTTACAAATATTAATACTTCAATATTATCGGTTTAATATTATACGAACTTAGATTTTCTTCCAAACTTTCTGTTCCAGTTAATAAATCAGAGTAAAAATGAATTAATCTCCATGATATTTATTAAAATTGATACTTTTTTTTAATTATTCTATTATACTGTGGTTGGCTAAATTATTAGTTACAATTTTTCTTATTGCCAGCCTTGATTCAATGTTTTAATGCTAACAACACTGACAGGCAGGGATGGGGGATTTTTCAAAAATCTTATCAGCCAAGGACCTATTTCACCAGTCCGCAAGATGCAACGCACACCGCTGAAAATAGACTGTGCAATAGACTGTGCAGACAAAATGTGCTGACAAAATCGCACGCGAATACAGAAGAAATTACTATTATTAAAATGCATTATAGTAATTTTTTTTCTATAATATTAAGAAATGTATACAACAGAGGTAAGCTTAATATAAGATAGAAATTAGTACCATATTTCCACTGTAATAATTTGAAAAATTAAAATATTTAGGTTTAAAAATGTTTCCGATAATGTCTCTATTCCCTAGAGTTTTTCAAAAACTAAAAATTCACTAGCCTTGCCCGTGGCGAGCAAAATGGTGTATTTCCCCACCCCGGCTGACATGCGTTATTTCGTAAGAGACTCTTAGTACATAAGATGAGTCAGGAATGTCATAGGAGCACTTGGTGATTTAAATTTTTCAATTGTTTACGATGGATTCCATTCTCTGCGAAAAGTGCCAAAAGAAAATACAACAAATCTAAAAAAAAAATTACAGAAGTCCCGATTGTGGTCTAGCATCATGAGTAATTAAAAGGAAAGCATAAAAAATGTATATACAGGGTGTCCCAAAAGGTCATGTCCAAACGGAACACATGGTTGTGTCAGGTCATGAGGAAACAGAATTACATAGGAAAGGGGGGTCGGAAACGCGATCTAAACAGTGAAATTGCATCGTAACCGTCACGCAAAGAAAAGATAACAAACGGTGTAAAATATCTTTATTTTACAACAAAACAGTACCAAATAAAAAAGAAAAATGCTACAACTCATAGTAAGTGCTCATCCAAGTGCTCATCAACTGGTTCATCCTTTCTCTGCAACGTCCGCGCTTCGAATGATCCGACTGCCCGCGCTTTCGTCTGACATCGCTTATCGCCCTCTAGCGGATTACAATCGCGTTTCCGACCCCCCTTTCCTATGTAATTCTGTTTCCTAATGACCTGACACAACCATGTGTGCCGTTTGGACATGACCTTTTGGGACACCCTGTATAGCAGGTCAAGAAGACAATTAGTAAAGGGTGGTTCAATGAAATATTGAGGAATTTCATTTGGAATATTCATGTTTATTTTTTTCACGATAATTTTCTACTTTTTGAGCGAAAGTTTGTATTAAATCCGCGCATACTGAAAGCAGTTAAATAATACGCCAATAAACAATAACAAAACAAAGCTTAATGTTCTTCGCAGTGTAAAGTTTAAGCATGTAATTAATAACTGGACACCCATTGTACACCAGACGTTTGCGAATAGCCAGCTTAGCAGGATGCAAAGTTCCCTTCGCTGCACAAACTGCGAGTATGTAGAATGAAAGAATTGGGAAAATCCAAGAAAATTTTACAAAAAAATGCCATTCCCGTACAATTTTTTTGCCAAAATATTTCTTAATTGAAGAAAACCTTATTGGCCGTAGCCAAAAACATACCCAAAAAATTTTAGTTCAATTCTATGCATAACTTGTTGTACTTTTCGATGATAGACTTTTTGTATAAACATGTTTTTGGGTATCTCTGATCCCTAAAACCTGTAAATACGTGTAAACCAGAAGTCGAAAACAATTTCTATTGCAATGCCTTCTTTTAAAGGTAGAAGAAAGTAAAAATATGTATGTTTAATTTGTTTAATTTAGAAAATTAATAAATTCATACTTTGTAAAACAAAAAAAAATTAATCTTGAAAAAACGGTACAATTTTCTAAAAGATGTAAACTTAAATTCTTAAATTTATTACAAAAAGCTCAAATATCTATATTAGAAAAGCTGGCATTTTTAAAAACTTTTGAGAAGTATCTTGTATTCATGGATAGGGAACTTAAGTTCCATCTTTTGCATTTTAAAGAAAAGTTTTTTGACATTGTTTATGGTAAAATTATTTTTGTTACCCGTATATATTTACTTTGATGCACTTTGCCGGATATCAGACTGTGAAGTCTGATATCCGGCGATTGTGATTGGGATATCCGATGATATTTCGGATATTGAAAAATCTGCCGGATATCCGTTGCATCCCTAATTCAAAGACAAACAACACACACCGACCCATTTCCCCTTTCACTTGCTGGCTAGGAGGGGACTTTTTGTCCTAGATATTTCTTCCCCGATGTTTGTAGGCCGCATTTTTACAGAGGAACTGAATATCGCCCATCAGTATATCTAATATCTAAGCACATGGATTCAAAAATAGTTCCGTTCAACAGAAAGAATATAATTAGAGATATTTACATTTAGATTTGTATTAGGTAGATTTCGTAAGAAATACAACCTATGAAATTCTTCTCTACGTTGAAATTAATGGATTTTTTTATAGATCTACAACAATCTCTCTCTCTCTCTCATGACCTCCAGAAAAAACCCAAAACCATCTCCAGTTCAAAAATTTATATCGCTTTTTTTATAGACACGATAACTTCTCCAATTTTGCACAAATCTCCGTCAAGTTCGTTAAAGGCAAAATCGGAACTATGAAGGGGGGGGGGGGGGATGAAAACAGAAATATTCCTTTACCTCTTAATTATAGTGCATATCAAATCAGTTTTAAAGCTATTATTAATTCCAGTAAAAGGGGGAAAATATGTATGAGATTTTTGATATTATCAAAAATGTTCTGAAGGAACGCAAAAAATAGGATTTTAAGAAAAAAATTCAAGATTTACTGCAATTTATATACATATAAATCATCTTAATATTATCTATATCTTTTGTATTGACAAGTTTTTGATAGGATCAACTATTACAATAAATAAACAAAAAAAGAAGGGTGTAAGAAGAAAAAATTCACAACTTCGTCAATTCAGAATGTATCAAATCAGTTGAAATTTATAATAAATCTTAATATCATCAACACTTTAGTATTGACAAGTTTTGAATATGACCAGTTTTTACAACAAAAACAGAGTGGTTGGTGGTTGTAGAAGAAAAAATCTCTAAATTTACCTGTGCCAATTGGCCTATCAAGCAGAGATCCTTTTGATGTAATTATCACTAATATGCAAACTTTCCATTCAGATAATATGATCAGTGGTTTAAATCTGTATTAAAAAAAGAAATTAACTACTATCAGCTTAACTTTATATATACTAAATATTGATCTTGGAATACAATAGATAAATCAAAGCAAAGACTTACTATCCAAAGAACTTCTTATATATATATATATATATATATATGGATAATCTAATATTCTTTTATACTCGTATACGTTCTATTATTGTGATAATACTCATATTGAAGAACATATCAATGTAAAAAAATATTTTCCACCGACTGTTAGTGTGTTTTCTTAACGTGATCGAGCGAAGTTTTTGGTATGAAAAGTACTGTCTATTTCCATGGAAGAAATAATTTTCATATGAATTTTCTTTAATGGTAATTGTACCGTTGGGACATACAGGGTTATACTTAAGGCTCCTTTTACTGCAGGCGAAAACTCTCGCGAGCCAATGCTAAACATATGGGGAGGTTATTTTCTAATCTCTCTTTTGTATTTCGTCATTTTTTTTTAAAATTTTATAACTGAGGTCCATCTCCGCATTGTAACTTTTTTTTTTGTTAATTTTAGTAATAGACTATTTTTTTACAAAGTTACTTTCATTTTCGAAACCGGTTCCGAAATGAAAGTGTCATTCTAAAGAATATCTGTAACCAAAATCGCAAAAGAAAAGTGCATAGATGGACTTCAGTTATCCAACTCCACTCCCCCCCCCCCTTTCAAAAAAAGTCCAAATGCTAACGAAATATTAGAAAATAACCTCTTGATCGGTTTAGCATGTCTTCGCCTGCAGGGACAGGACCCTTAAATGAACCATCCCCATCGGTGAGTGTTTTTTTGTAACTATCATAAGTTTATTACAAAACTCCGAATATTTATCCATAGCCACCAAATCTTTAGATTCATTAATACCGTTCTTCTGATAAAAAACATTCCCTTTATTTACTGACAAATTTGTGATGAAGACGCGAACCACTTTTCGGAAATAGAACTATTAGAAAAATCAGAAGACTCAACAATGTTGCTAATTACATAAAAACAGCTATTAAAAAAAAAATATATAAATAATTGTCATTAAAAAAAAAAAAAAAAAAAAAAAAAAAAAAAAAAAAAAAATCACATTTAAATCTCAATAGTTACTTCAGTGAAGAGAAAAGACCGGTTGGCTAATGCTAATCCCATTGAAAAAAAATTATAGATATCTCGGTTGCACTTCAATATTTTTAAATGATTTTTTGCATTTGATAGCTGAGATAGATATTTTTAAGGGGTCAGGTACCTTTCGAACTAATAAAATACGTGAAAAAGTGACCTCTGTAAGCACTGCAGTTACTCTATATCTGATTGACTTTTGACTATAAAATTGAAAATACATATTCAGAAGGGTTTATTTTATTAGTTAAAGTTGTTAAAAAAATTATACGCATGCAATGTTTTTTTAATTATTTTTAAAAATAGTACAATTTTTACGGAATAATAAATCTTGCATGCCTTGCGCGCACGATTTTTCAAATTTGAATAACTAAAATAAACAAAGATTTTTTTTTTCTGAGTAGAGATATGTGTTTTCAAAATGACCTCCAATGGAAAAAAATAAAACTTATGGTTCCCGAGAAAAAAATTATTTTTTAAAGAAATTCGAAATATCGAGATTTTTTTTTACAAAAAAAGTAGTCGTAAATTCTAAACTTCTAATTTGAGGAACATAACAGTAGGTCATTTTGTGCCTGTGTACGTTTAATATATTCAGCGAAAATTTTGTTAAATTCTACGCAACCGTTTTTGAGAAATCGTGCGCGCAATGATCAAAATCGCTGTTTTGAGAAAATTGACGTCAAAGTTTAAATTTACCATTGGTCGTATAGGAAAAGCGCAAAGTGTTTTAGACATAACTCTTTTTCTAATGCGAATTTTTGAATGCGGTTTATTTTTAAATGTTTCTAAAGAATCACATTTAATTATAAGCTAATTTTTAAAATAATCGATTTTTGGATTCTTTAAAAGGTACCTGACCCCTTAATGAGAACGCTATCATTTTCGGAGCCGGTGTCGGGGGGAGAAAAAAAAAACTGCCTTTGTACAGATCGATCTCAGCCATCCAATGCCAAAAATACATAAATAAAAATATTAAAGTGCAACAGAGATATCTTTAATTTCGAGCAGATCTTTTCGCGTGACTGAAGTAGCCTCTTAAGGGGGCTCATCATTCAGTTTCTGAATTCCCCTCACTAATGTGAAGTCTATAAGCGTTTGATCCTTCATATATTTATTAAATTAATATTTTTAACTTCTATTTTTCGTAAACGCTTCTTAAAAGATGCCTGTTTTTCTTAATTTCAAAATTTTTCTAAAGTACACACTTATTTTTGTATGAAGAGTTAAAATTTTACTGACAGTTCGTCAGCCTCTAACACAAATTGTTTAATTAAACTTGGATTTTAGAAATACTTTGAGAACTAAGAAGAAAGACATCCTTTAAGAAGAGCACGCAGAAAAAAAAGTTAGAAATATTAAATTACCGAAGAGATATTTTAAATATACGGTGGCACCAAACGTCCATAGACTTAAAATTACGGAACAAAATTAGTACTTAACAAAAATTAGTATTAATGCTGAATATTTAGGGAAGAAATAAAAATAAATAACGAATTTTTAATCTTCGGCTTAAAGTCATTATGTAGAAAATAGACGCAATCAGAAAATCGGATTCAAGCAGTTCTTCCCTTCCTTATGTTAACTGTCGAATTCTATTCCATGACCAAAACCGGGTATGCTGATAAATTGTCGGATGATCACGTGACCTCGTCGGAGACGATTGGGAACGCCTCTGAGTTCAATACCATTCATGGATATTTTTAAACTGGTTATTAGTTTATAGCAGAGACTAGCTCAATTTTATGCATATTAGAAAAGTATAGAAACAAGCATAGAACATTAACTAAGTAAAATTAAAAGAAAGAAAATGACCCACCAAGAACTGTAGTGCTGCCATCTATCGTACAGAAATGTATTTAAAAGCTGTACAATGAAATAATTTTACTTTACACGGTGTAAGAACTTTGACAAATGAAGGGACAGGACAAGGTTCTGTGCCCAGAACGTATTCAATTTTTCAGTGTCCTCTTACATTGGTTGATGTACTGACATAAGTTTTTTTTTTTTTTTACTTGTTATACTTATTCAAAAAGTTTACTCAAAAAATTAAATTTACCGGAAAATTTAAAAAAAAAGCTTCAGGAATAAAAATATTTTTTTAAATTATTTATTGAAATGGGCTTTTTTAATCACATTGAGATATATTATCATTTCATCACATTAATACCTCAAATACAACTTCTTCTTTTCCCCATTAAGTGAAATTCTGAATTTCTGTGCCCGTGGGAAATTTCATGTCCGTGTGATAGTCAGAGCCTGTGAAGGGAGGGAATAAAAGAAAAAATAGGGCTGTCACAGGCGACTACTATCATATTCTATTCTCACCACTATTTTTTTTTTAATTATATAGTATATTTCTTTTGAAAATGCTGTCGGTGTATGCGGAAATTTTTTAAGCAGTGCGAGACAATATTAAAAAAAAGTTGCCCGTAGCATCTCTGGGGGGGGGGGGGGGGGGAAGAATTAAAGTTCAAAAATACATACAGTCAATTCTCTAAAATCTGCACATTTACGGACGGAAGATTTTTGTTTATAGACTGACTATCCCTTTGTTTACAATTTTTAGTCTGACTATAAATCAGGAGCAACTGTACAAAAATTTACAACTACAATGGGAACGAAAAACCTAATGAAATATTGATTTAATATATTAAATAAGTAAAATTAAATAAAAATTATATACAATACAAATTTTACTGATTAGGGCAGAGTGGATGGAATGGGGTAGTAGGTTTTTCTCTTTATGTATCATTCTAAACATTCTATCAATTACACATTAGATGAAGCAATGATAACCCAATCTTCAGCTGAAAAAAAGCTGATCTGCATAAGCTTGCAACTGTATAAGAAAAAAATGATTACTTCAATAATCAAAAGTAAATTTGCTTCACACATTTTTTCTTTCTGTATATTAATGACTTGTATGTGTGTCGACTAAATAGTTTCTCTATTAATGGAACATTATATTCTATATTATTCATAGTTTAAACTTTCGCGGAAAGCAGCACTTTTGTTTATATAAGAAGTTAAACATAAAAAAAAATCGAGAGAGGAATGATGAGTCAATTCCTTCTTTTCATTAAAGAAGAGTCTAAATTGCTAATAAGATAGTGTATATTAATTTTAACATTTAAAATATATTAATTATTTGAAAATAGAAATAAACTGATATTTTAATGTCATCTCTGACTGACAATCCTTAATCTTTCTTCCAGTGATGAACATACTGGAATTTGATATTGTATGATAGACCTTATCAAGCTACAATCTTTGCTCTATTTTATATATAGCCGACAGCAGACTATTTGTGCCGTATCATATTGTTTTATAGCTATCCAATACCTCCTTGTTAGTGAGGAGGTATGGGACGCATTTTGAAATTTATAATTTATTTAATTATAAAATTGTTTTTGCAAATTATATTTCTACATTGTTCAAGGACATTGTTTCATTTCGTGTTCAATAAATCAAAATGTTTGTTTTTCTGTCAAACAAAGATGATTTTCGTACATCTGAGTATCCCATTTCTTTCCACCCTCTTCCCTATTAGTTATTTTAAAATTTTTGATCATCTGCCGATAAAATTTTGTTACAAGGAAATTAAAATATTTATATCGAATTTATATTTAAATATTTATTCATTGAAAAATTAATAACAAAAAAAAAAAATATGTATGCCAAGTTCAATTTTATGAGTTTAACTGTTAACGACAATTTTCATTGTTTTACATTCCAATGTGTAGCGTAGATAATGGACATTTTTGGATTATGCATAGGTGGATTTCAGAGTTGACAATATACCTTTTTAAAAGTATACACTGGTAAGACGAAGAGAGTAGCATGCTAATGGTAAGCAAATAGCAACGTTCATTTTGAATTGATCGTATGCATTTTTATATCTATACATATTAACCTATACGTAAGATCGATGTCAGCTTTCGTACTTTTTGTTGTTGCTGGTCACTTTTTACTTTTGGGACCAGTTTTAAATAGATATATAATCTTTATACATAGCAAAGATTGATTGATTGACTGCAGGAACAGAAATAAATTCCCCAATTGCATACTATTTTCATGATTCTAAAACATCTAAATAAAAATAATGCATGGATAAAGCATGCATTAAATGGATAAAGCATAAAAAATGCATGGAAAATATATTCAAATTTTTCCGATTTTCATTTGGGGGCAAAGTGAAAACAATAGCATTTTTTTTCTATGCTTTCTACGCTTATGTATACCAATTCTGAAAATCAAGGCTGCCTTTGTTAATCTCTAGTCTTATTTATGTCAACCATACTCAAGCATAATATTTTCCTCTTTTATGTTGCGTCTTGCATTAACTCTCCATTACCATACCATTGGGGTCTTATTTGCCTCCAGACTGCCTTTCTTTCTCAAGGGGCTACTTCACTGATGCGAAAACACATGCTCGCTAATGTTAATCCCATGGAAAACATTTTTTGCGATATCTCGTTTTCTTTTCAATAATTGCAAATTAGGACCGAGCTCTAAAAACGCTGCTTTTTATTTTTTCGATTTTATTTGTAGTTTAATTATGTTTTCACCTTTCGAAACCGGTTCCGAAAGTGAAAGTATTCCTATAAAGAAAATATGTAAATGAAAAAAGGCCTTTGTAGCGATCAACTTCAACTATATAATGCCTCCCTCTCCCACCAATATAAATATTTAAAAAAAATTACAAGATTTTTTAAAAAATTTCCCGATAAGATTAGTGCGAGAGGGTGTTTTCGCATGAATGAAGTAGCCTCTTAAGAAATCCTCGCACATTGGCTTCAGTTTAGGAATTTCAAAGTACAGAAGGGGTGAAAATATATATATATATATAGGTCAACAGATAAGTAGAAAAACTATAGTAGTCTCTACTTTTCTTGGATGTTTGTAATGTAAAGAGCTACATTAAAAAATTATATGTAGCGAATAGTACAATACACAAATGACTAGTAATTTATAATCAGAACAAACGCTATTTCAAGGAGTTTCCTCCCCCCCTCCAAAAAAAAAGCCAGTAGTTTACCTTCATTTTCCTTTAATTGCATATAAGTAATCGTATTACATATCTTTCTTAAATTTGCAAGAAAATTTATAACTTTATTGCAGGTTATCTTTCTCAATTTTCCAAGGCTCTCTGTTATATAGCATTTGATTGTATACTGACGAACGCAATATAACGAGGACACTGTTAATATTAATACGTATTATCAATTTCGAGTGTACATGTGACAAATTCTGAAAGTATCGAAGTAGTGACTGCTTTTGTAAAACAGTTTGTTATATCATAAAAAGTTTATTAAATCTATTCGATTTTTAAATCGCAAGATTTTGAGAGCTTTACCTTTTTATATTAACATTTGAATGAAAAATTGTATCTTACTTGAGAAAAATGTAAAAAAAAAAAAAAAAAAAAAAAAAAAAAAAAAAAAAATTGAATCATAATAGATTATGATTACGGTTCTTATTACAATAGGACCGAAACATGTGAATGTTATTTTTTTTTGTTACTTTTCTCAAGTAAGATCAAATTATTCATTTAAAAGTTTGTTTACATATATGAAATACTTATTTATTTTAAGCAATTGTTACATTTTTGATAAAGCAGTTGTATTTCGCTACAAAATAAGTATTTTCCGACCGGTAGGATAGGATTCAATGTTCTCAATTGCTCCCAATTAAATAATAATTGAATAAACGGATCAATGCAAAAATCTTGAAAAAAGGTCTCAGATTGATTGGGCCATGAATCGATGTGTACCACAATTGGAGTAAATTGTGGTAGGTCCATAGCAAGATGAATATATACTTCTTGAAATTTCCAAGAAGTTTGCCGCTGTTATTAAGAAAATTTATCTTTAAACGCCTCTTTTAATCACAGAATTTGTAATTTTCCGTTGTTTAAATAATAATTTAAAAAAAAAGTCCGCTTGGACTTGCAGGCACACAAAAATTAAAGATTGGAGATAAACCCAGTTACACAATTTTATCTGGCCGCTTTTGGTAAGTTTTTAACATCAGTTTACTGCAGGAGTTGTTTTTATGAGAGTCCTGTTAATGGGATTTTCTTCTACAATCCCCTCTTGGTACATTATTTTACTTTTTGCTGCAAAACTTGGTCCTTATAAAAACTTGTCAATATAAAAGTTATAGACAACATTAGTATTTACAGCAAATTTAAGAATTGGATTTGATATAACAATTTAAAAAAGAAAATGCAGAAAAAACATTACAATATTGTCTTTTGCTAGACTGTCAAAGAATTAAAATCTGGTTTGATCTAAAGTGCCAAACAGAAATTTGATTTTAAAAATTTCCTGAAAAGTTCTAGCTTTGATCTCATTCAAACCTAATTCAGACGCTAACAAAAATTAACCCAAAGATTTTGCTTATTTTAGAATTAGTAACATGATTTAGTTTACCAGTCTGTTTATAGGGTGTCTTTCAACAAACTAAGAAAAATACAAGCAATCGGGCATTAATAAAATAATTACGCATTTAGTTTAGCCACCTTTTTCTATCCAGTTATTTGCAGCTTCCAAATTAAGATCTTTTATCTAAATAAATATTTCTATTTTTGAAACAACCAAGCCATCTATCATAATCAATGCATATAGAAATGTTATAACTTCCCTCGAAATGTTTCTATTGTCTATCCTTTTAACTGTGCAATAAGACATGGAAAAGCTGGTTTCTGAAATTTCTAAAGAAACGAAGTATAAAACTCAAAGTAGTATTCATATCTTATCTAAAAGTCGTTAAAGGAAAAATACAGTTTTATCGTGCGGTGAAATTTTACTCTATTTGGATCCAAATTTTAAGAAAGGAACCAATAAAGTTAGTTTATTACTCCATTTCTTTAAGTTCCAGTTTTTCAAACTTTCTCCATATCTTTAAGAAATTTCTTTTAGGATACTTTTTTTTTATGTTGACGATTTGTGCATATGGTAGTCTTCGAGTGGAAGTTTTGTTTGTTTCTGTAACTGATGATTTACTAGATTGACATCTACAATGTTGCTGGAAGAGATAATCAAATAAGGGTTTTTCTTTCTCTACGTTATGCTGGTTTTTCTGTGCAGAAAAGCTCAGTAAAAATGAACCAGTATTTTGCTTATTAGCCATGATCTTTAGTTACAGCTTGTGAAAGACATAATCTTAGCACAGTTTAGAGGATGAACCATTCTGAACATACAAATTGCTTGTTCTAAAAGTTGTTCAGTTTGACTGTAGATATATTTTATGCTTAACATGAACTTGTTACAGTCAAGGGAAGAATGAAACATTTTATGTATAAAATCAGACTTGGATTTTTAGATATGTTGTCACAGCTGATAGAGCAACTTGGAATAGACATAGCTGCTTAATACAGACCGTTTCAAACATAAATCATTGCGACTTCTTTTAACGTGTAATATTGTCCTTGATAACTTGCTTTCCAATATAAGGTTCCACTTATTAAATTGCTCATTCTGTTTTTGGATTTTTGTTTCAATGCATGCAGAACTAGTAGAATGAAAATGTGTCTAGCTGCAAAACCACCATCTCCAAAATAAAATTTTGAGAAAAAGCTGATTTTTTATAACACTTGGCCAAAATTTGATTTGAACAAAAACTCTTTAAATTTATAGTCTATAGGACAGTACATTTGAAAACTCGAAATAAGGTGGCAGGGGCACAAAAAGAGAGTGGGTTATTTAAGTTTTTGTTTTGGTCACCTTTGCAACTTACTTTGGAATTGGCCGGCTTTGCAGCAAACCAGAAGTTAATTTTCATTAATGTGACATTGGAATTTTAGGGGCAGCAAATACACAAATGATTCGTTCAGCTAAATTTTATTTCACAAAAAGAAGCATTGGAGAGAAAAGGGAATAAGCTTTTGAAAAGTGCACATAGCTAGGATCTGTTTGATTAAAAGTATTGCAGTACCTGCAAAAAAAAGCCAGAAATTATGGATATGTAGTACAAATCGTACCAAATTCATGGATCGTGAGCTCCAAAATACTGGGAAATCACTGAAGTTTTAAACAAATTTGCATAATTATTAACGTGTGCTTAATCATCAGATATGTTATTACATTAATAACATAGTATGATGGGTATCATGATGATTGATTAATCAAAATATGAAAACTATAATGCTACTAAAATATCAATTATGTATCATGTTATTATAAGGGGTGGATTACTCATAAGGCCAACCTAGGTTATGGCCTAGGGGTATATTTTGGGTAAGGAAGCAAAATTAAGAACTGTTAAATTGTAATAATTCCATTTAAAACATTTTTTCAACTTTTCAATGCACAAATAGAAAATTCACTCATATTTTAAGAGTAACAAAAGCCTGTTCATTCCCCATCTTACACTCAAAATACTAGAATTTACTTAAAAAAATAAATAAATAAATAAATAAATTCTTAAATTTACCAGAGAAACAATTTTATGAAAGGGGAGGGAGGCAGGGCACAGAAAAGTATTTTGGCCTAGTGTGCATCATATGCTATTTTGCCCATGGTTATCACAAAGTGTAAGATACCTTTGGACTTTGGCTTTGTTTCTTTATGGAGATGGCTAGTTTTGAAACTCTCCAACTGAAAGATTTGGCCAGTTTTGCAGCACATTGTAATTTTCAAATGAATATAATACAAAGATTTTACATGCTTTCCATTGGTTTGTTTCTACATGGTAGAAACATTTACTTAGAACTAAAAAAAACAAAATTTTTTTTTTCAATTTTGAGGAGTTGGACAATTTTACAACTAAATGACACATAGATACTTCAGATTGAAATAATCTTCTCATACTTGGTCAATTTTTCTAGTAATTTTTTTAACCATTTTATTTACAGAAAGTTGTGTGGTTTTCATGTGTTTCTTATTTTGATTTTTTTTTTCTTTATGTTAAGGTCATTCTTTATATTAGTGTTAAATGCTGATAATCATGTCAAAGGAATACTAAGTTAGAACAACAGTAATTTCAAGTCCGAAAACTGTTGAAGAAATTTGACTTCAATAGAATTTCTTTTCACACAATTTACAACATGAAAAGTGTGCACCCTACTGAATCTGATGTTGATACACAGCAAAGAAACATAAGAGGTACCAATGGCTAATAAAATTTTGGATATGCAATCTTTGATTGCCTTATACTTTTTTTTTCCTTCATAGTATTGAAAAATCAGAATCAGCAACATAATCTTCCCCATATTATAAAATGTAGGTAAAATGAAAGTGTGCAACTTCCTTAGCATTTTACCCTTCTAGAAACTGTTTGCTTTTACTCATTTAACATGATTATCAAAATTTTACTTTACCTGAAAAAATTAATTTAGAAAAATATCTTCTAAAAATTAACAAAAATACGAAAAAAAAAAAAAAGACTAAAGTTATTGCTAATTTACTGCATACACTGTGCATCCTCGATTTCAAAGCAAAAAAGTGAGTGTTCTAATTAAAAAAATAAAGTTATACATACCAAAACATAATTTTAATATTTCCCCCATTCTTTTAACCAGGTTGAAAACATTAGCAAAATTACATGCAAAACATCTGACATTTACTTTTTTTCCCTTAAACTATTGTGATTACTGCTTTCAACACTATTTTTTTTTTAAATAGTTATAGCAGTAAACTATAAATTGTTTGAATAAAAATCAATATTTGATTATTAGATTGTATTTTTATTTCTTGCCAAATTGTGTATTTTATAGTTTAGTAACTGTGAAAGCTATACAGTGTGTATCAAAAGTTAAAGCATAACATAAAATTTCTAAATAAAATTTTATTATTGATTGAAAGTTACTTTTTTTCCCCACAGGACCTCCAATTTGTAGTTTTAAAAATATGTTTAAAAGATATAAGCTTTAAAATTTATCTTAAATTATAGATTTTATCAAAAGAATAAAAATGAGTGTGCCAAAAGTTAAAGCACAGTACTTCTTCTGTAGTACAAGAAGAAAAAAAAAAATTCATTATATTGGATCACTTTAAATATATAATCTTCCATTGATAAAATGAGATTCAAATAATGATGATAAAATGAGGTGTATTCTTTTTGATACAATATTCAACCACACGTTCTAAATGGCATCCTTCAAATATTTAACTGAAGAATACTGTTTTTCATTTTGATAAACTGCATAAGTGAGAATACTACACACATGTTCTATAAGGCTCAAATCAGGACCAAACATTTCAAAACACACTTTTTTTACTTAACCCATATTGAAGTTGAGTTTGAGGTATGGAGAGAAACATTATGTTGAAATAATTATTTTTTTTTCTCCAAAACTTAGCCACAAAGAACAAATGATTGGCCAGTGTCTCTTAATAGTTTTCAGAGTTTCCATGACCACAGATGAATGTTATAGATGTTTGACTATTGAAATAAATAGCCTCTAATACTGTTACACAACCATCACTTATATTGTCAGCTAAATGCACTTGTTCTAAGTTCTTTGCAGAGATCATATTAACAGTGGGTCATTCAATGTTTTGTAACATCAGTCATGAAGATTATAATTGCGAAGTTTTTGTCCACCATTATTTTCAAAAAGTTTTTTCATCGGGGATACCTCATGGCCAAGAAAACTTTTTAAAAATAAAGGTGGACAACAATTTTGCACTTATAATCTTTGTGATTGATGTTACAAAACATCATGGAATGACCCAATACTTAAATACATCAGGGCATCAAGATTCCATTTTTTTTCCCAATCGCAGAATGACATTCTGTCACTTGTCACCAAATGACATATGCTGTTTGGCCAATTGTAATTAGCTTCTTTAGTGTTGTTTCAGTCATGGTAACTGAGCCATTTTATAGTTTTTGAATGTATTCTGACCCCAAAACTCTTTTCTGAAGATTTTTTTTTTTTTTTTTTTTTTTTTTTGGGGGGGGGGGGGCAATAATTGTACTCCAGCTGCATGTTTTATTTATAAGTTGAAGCAAAGTTTCTGATGTAGCAGTCTTCGTGCATATTAATTACTGATGGTCTTCCTGAACAGAGTTTTTGCTTGAAATCAGTAACATGGCCTAAACCTTGATGAATACATTTTGATCTTTTTAATGCACTTACAATTTCGGAAACAGACTCGAGTTTTGCTTTCATATTCCAGATATTTATCATCTCTTCTTCTGAAAACTCTGACCTAAGCCTTTTGTATTAACTCAAAAGCAGTGACTGTTTCTTATACACTCAGAAATCGTTTACTTGCACAACTGCTTACATCAGTTTGTAAAATTTGCAAAAATATGATTTTGTGCTTAAACTTTTGAGTTATTTTTGTTCTATTCTTAAACTCTATGATTTTGAAATAAAATTTAAATAATTTTATTGATCGTGGTGTTAAAGCTGCTATTATTAACATACACAAGACAGATATTGAAATAAAATGAATATTTAAAATTTTATTTTAAAATTGTTACTGTGGTTAAGCTTTTGAGATGCACTGTACTCTATATAATAAGCCTTTAAAATAAATCTATCCTTCATCTGATCTTTTCATAGTCATGAGAAAAAGTACAAAAGTCAGTCAGCCAAATGTGGTGTTGCAGTTAATTATGACATACGATAAGGATTGAGAGTGAAATTGTATAGTATTAACATTGCTTCAGTAGTTTAAGTGAAAAAGATACATCAATGTCAGCTGTCTTACATGTAATTTTTGGTTTATTTGAAAAGTCATGTTTGCTTTTAACTCTTTAAATTTCTTGCCTATTAATTAAAAGTCAAAGAAGAAATCATAAAGATATAAAAATTTAAACTCTTAATGGTAATTTTTAATATTTTCATTTACATATTTTGAATGCTGATATCATGGTAACATGGTTAAGCATCTTCTCACAGCAGACGTCATACACACAGCAGACATCACCACATACACTTTTAATAAAACACCTATGTTATGATCATGTTATGGGTCATTATTTATTAGAAACTTGGTGCTGCAAATATGAATTAAATGTAAACAATTGAATACATTTTTTTCCTGGCAAAATGGTAAGTCCTTCACCCTAGGCTGCCAGTCACTGATCTGATTCAGGAAGATATGTCAGCCATGGGCATGAATAACATAAACTAAAATAATAATAATAAAAATTAAATAGTTATCACGTGTCATTTGCAGATTAAAAGTTATCTGCAGCAAGTTTCTCTTGCTCATGAACTTAACCAAACATGGAGGTAAGTTATCAGATGACAAGGTGAAACATTGCCATTTACATAGTTTTATAAGATCCCCAATGTCCAGACAGATTAAACTTCTGAAATCCCCAAACTTTTTGTGTCATTTTATTGCAAAACTGGCCATTTCCAAAACTAAAAATTTTGGAGAAAAGCCAATTTTTATGCCACACTTAGCCAAAATAAAATTCTAACCAAAATTATTTAATTTTATAGTCATTAAGACAGTACATATGATCAGCTTTGGCTTGGTTTATTGTTTCCAAGATGGTAGCAGTGTTTAATTAGAACTTAAACAAATTTTCTAATTTTGAGGAGTTGGCCGGTTTTGCAACAGAATGACTCATTTGATTCATTATGCAAAGAAAAAGTTTATCTACATTGTAGCCTTTCTAAAAATTTGATCATTGAATCTTTTATAAAAATTTTATTTATCCACTGCAGAAATTACATGTTCTCATGAGTCAACAGCTAATTAATAGCTAGATAGTTACTGCTAAGATTTTTTGTAATTTCAATACCATTGCATTATCTTCTTGGTCAAGATAATATGGAAGTACACAAAGTGGTAAGGGGGGACCCCCTTCATAAAACATACAAAAAAGGATAAAAACAAAATACAAATATTCTTAGTATAAATGCAATTTAAAAAGACTGTATGGAAAACTTGCACTTTAAAATCTATATTCTCGTCACTCTTATTGCTTCTATCTTGTCTTATCCCTCTCTTCAAGCCCTTTAAGTGTGAGGCTCAGATATTTCTGGCCACCTAATCTTAGTCCCAATAGGATCCACTGTGAAAATTATTTTAATAGTTTTATTCAAAAATACAGTGCAATTAATTGAGAATTTTATTAAAATGTTACAATTTTACATATTATTAAAAAATACATAACATATTTAAGTAAAATGCAGGAAACAGTTCTTTCATGTGTTCCTACTTATGTAAGATACTGATAAAACTCATGGAGCCCAGGGCGGAAACTAGAGGGGGGCAGAGGGGGCACGTGCCTCGGGCACCAACAGAACAGAACATGAAGGGGGTGCTAAATTGAGATTTTCTTTGGTGTGTTTGTTATAAAGAATACATATATGTTGGGGGGGGGGGGGGGTAGATAATCCGCAGATCATACACAGGAAAATACGGTACTTATGAAGGGATCTCATACATAAGGAGTTTAAAAAAATTAGCCAAATTAATACCAGAAATTTCATAACATATTGGCCACAATATCTGAAGTAAGGAATGTTTTGCATTAAATAAGGCAAATAATACTTTTAAAAAAATCCTGGTATTAAAATGGATACTTTTTTATGCATACAAACCCTGATTTATGTGATTTAATTCTAATTAAATTGGTATGTTTGCAATAGTATGAAGTTTATTACTTTTATACTACTACTAAGAATTGCATTACACAAATATATTGCTAAAAGTTATTTAGGCTTTAAAAGCCTAAGATAGCCTAGTATACAGAGTATGCTGCCCTATTGTTATTCATGTCCAAACTCCCCGTCTTTAAGGGTTAATATCTCAGATAATTACCAAGGGATTTTTTCAAAAATCATTCTCAACAATGCTTTTATACTTCAACTACAATAGATACTTCCAACTCTCAACACTCAAAAATCAAAATTTATGTGCAACAGAAAAATATTTTCTCAAAATATGCGATCTAGTGTAAACACTGGTTTTCCTGCAAGGCTGACTCTAAAACTTTCATAATTTTAGTTTCAGTAGATTCAGAAGTAGATGGGGGGGAGGGACATATTTTTACACTATTTCCGAGGATATCTCTGAAAATATACTTAAAATAAGGATTGGCACAGATGAAATCATATTTAATCATGGTTTAAACAAACTGGTTTTCTCAAAGAATTTTTTTTTGGGCGGGGGGGATTTTAATATTTTTCATTTTATTTGTAATTTGTGTATTTGAAAAATTTTCATATATATATATTTTTTCTCCTCCTTCCATTAAAAATTTTCTATTCTCAAGGACACAAATTAACATCAAAATTGTAAAGATAACTCCCTTTTCAAGTCCACAGATTCAAAATAGTAAAATTTCTGTTTTCTTTTCTTTAAATTTCTATAGCTGAATTTTTCAGTTTGTGGGACAATAAAATTGAAAGAAGTAAAACAGAATTTCTTCTTTTTTTTCAAAGCTTCAAGAATTGATTTAATACTGAGGTAGAGAAATTTTAGTCTTATTTTTCATGCATTCCCTCATTTTAACCAACAACACTAGTGTATTAACCAGCTCTGAATTGAAATCATTAAAATTGTCTAAGTCTGCCATTTTTCCCATCAGTCTCGTATCCCTCAAGATCATGGGAAATGAAGAAAGATCTTCAAAAAATATGAAGATAACAGAACAGAAAGAAGAACTAAAAATATTAAATGACATTGTCAGGTTCTAATAGCACCTCTGCTAAGAAATGGAATTTCCGCTGTTTCTCTATTTCAATATTTCGTATTGTATGGCTGTGTATCAGAATTTCCAAGGTGACATTCCTTCTTTGTGGAAAGGGGAATTGACAGATAATCCTGTGCAGGTGGTGAATTGTAATTGTATATAATTGTAAATAGCGTATTTAGTGTGTACATATATTCTTAATAAACTGATAATTCAGTTAATTGATAGCGTAAGTCTTCATTTACACAAACCTCACAGTGGGTGACCGATATCACCACTGACTTTCTTCAAAGTTGTGTGGACTGAGAGGAACGTCCGACAAATTCGGACGTTCCACTCAGTCCACACAACTTTGAAGAAAGTCCGTGGTAGATATAGCTGCCACCACCGATATTACTAGGTGATATCGGTCACCCACTGTGAGGATTGTGTACACTATCAATTAACTGAATTATCAGTTTATTAAGAATATATGTACACACTAAATACGCTATTTACAAATATATACAATTACAACTCGGATATAGGTGATCCGGTTCAACATTAAATTAGATACAGTAAAGATTGGCTGTGTACTATTCCAATTACACTTTCCACCTCACACTCAATGCACATTAGATTCAATTTATCGGAGATCAACCACGAATCTCCCAACACAAGTATGCTCGGCCTGCACTATTCTGCCCAGAGTGCTAAACACTAGGACGTCTGTGTCCTTAGCTCACCAGAAAATGCACTGCCTACGCTCTTCCACACAGAGCAACCTCTAGGTACGAAACCCAGGAACGGACTGACTTAAACTGAGCCAAGACTTGCTCTTCTCAACTCACTGGGTCACACGAATGTCAACCCCCTTTGGAGCTCCCTCATTGGGCACATTCCCCCACTCCTTTCTTGCCTAGTGACATGTTGCTTATCCACTGATCATCCGCATACCTCAATGACAGATGGACATGCCTCTCAGCAAGCTTCTCTTTCTTTTATTCACCACCTGCACAGGATTATCTGTCAATTCCCCTTTCCACAAAGAAGGAATGTCACCTTGGAAATTCTGATACACAGCCATACAATACGAAATATTGAAATAGAGAAACAGCAGAAATTCCATTCCGTAGCAGAGGTGCTATCAGAACCTGACAGACATGACAGGTTTTTTTATTACATTGTCAGTCATTTATTTAAAAAAAATTAATTGCTCATCTCACCATTCAGATAACATTGCCAATGAAGTTAAAAACAGTTGGTTCATTCAACATTGAAGTAGATTTCACACAAGATATAGCAGTATCTGAGCAGTAATCACTTTGTGTTCATTATGTGCAACACAAAGTTGATGTTAGGCATTTAAAATTGGTTGACACTGCAAGTTGGCAACTGACCTCTTGGACTTTATGCAAGTTACAACAGTGTTTAGCTATGTCATATAATAAGCAAATAAAAGTAGAGATTTTGATGAATGAGGATTCAGTAGAAATAAAGTTCTTTACAAATTACAAAAAGTACACTCAGTTAGGTAATAGAGTAATGATCAAGCACTTAACAGCATGTTTAACGAGTCTTCAAAATGTTTTAAAGATCAACATAAGTTTTTAATATATTTTTTTGCCACAAGTTTTTGCACATGTATTGGTAAGTTATGAAGCAAAATATAACTTGTAAGTTTGTGTATGTTAATTTAAGAGCTATTTTTATTAAATATACATTAAAAAAACTTTTATTTCTGTTATAAATTGGCTCTGTTTTCATAGAATTTTCTGTATTGTGACCTGATTTAGAAGCCACTATTCCATTTTACTTATTTCCCTGTTTTATTTTTTGTGAAAGTAGAACTGCCTATACCAGTTTTAAATTAAAATTGTGTGAATGTTGTCCACTGCATCACCACTAAACTAGTGATCTTGGTTTTAAAATTTCACACTATGCTAAATATTATTGAGATCCAGTATATAGTGCTTTAATAGTTGTCCTTTCTTCTGTGTCCATAGTACAAACACAAAATACTTTATGCCATTTGTACCAAAAAAATCATTATTAAAAATAAAGGGATACCCAAGTGGCTCTAAATGATCACATGAGAGTTGAATTTTATGGGACTATGCAAATATGTTACCAATCTTTTGGTAATTTTGGAACCTCCCCCACCCCCTGCCGATATTATACATTATCATCTCTCAAACACCTCTCCCAGGCAATATTATTGTCAAAGTGTAATTTTTTTAAATTTTTTTTTTCTAGAGTTTATTTTATTATTGGAAGTGAAATACAAAATTATATTTTTTGCATACTTTTATGATTCAAATGAAGAGAAGTCAATAAAATATCACTTTTCATTTGAAAAAAAAAAATTATATCAAACAGTTAAAAGATATAATTACTATAGTAAATGTACTTTATAATAGCTTTCTTTTTTACATAATGCATTCAACAGTAATAAAATCCTGTTGCACTTGCCCTGAATGGTAGGGGGGTGGAGGGCAGACACATTCTTATCAGCACATCAAGTGGACAACATCCCTTCTCTTTATTTATAAGTAATCACAAGCTTCATTTCAAATGTATTTCACATATGGTTTCTTAAACTACGATTATATAAGCATACACATATGAAGAAGATTAAGAATATCAAACATTGGATATTCCATATTTTACAATTTAAATAATTTTATAATTTAGTGATTTTAATATTCTTTGTATTTTCATAAAAATAGATAACATGCAATTTTGTACCAAAGACCACGTTGCAAATAAAATGAGAATTTTCATTGGATTAAAAATGATAGATATCAAAAGATATCCCCCCCTCTCTCAGGATATACCTTATGATATCAATATCAGACCTACCCCCCATCTCCCCAAAAATGTTATATTAGCACAGCTCCTATAAAGTACACTAAGTTTGTTTTGGGTTATTGCATATAATATTAGAATATTTGTAACCTCTGAAGGGGATATTTTTCACAAATCCTTTCTCTAAATTAATTCATCACAGATAAGAATCATCTCAAAAAAAATATTGTGATGATCAGTGGCGCAGCCAGAATTCAGTTCTAGGGGTTTAGAGTTTCTGATAAAGGTGATTGCTGGTTATTTGAATCACCAGTTAATAGAATAGGTACTAAGTGAAATATTCATTGTATAATACTTAAACTGAAAGAGCATCTGTGTGACAAGAAATCATGTTTTTGGAGTAATGCGTTGCAAAAAAGTCATTTAGTTCAAATAACCAATTTTTATCTGACCAATCCATGTAATATGAACTTTCATAATTTTAGGTAGAATTTTCGCCATTTAATTGAATCGCTTTATTAAATGAAATCTGATTTTTAAAAAGTGGTGGATTCCGAAATGCACTGAAACATTTAAATATTAGGCAGGGATGATCCACATTTTGGTTTTGATTCGTATAAGCGGCAATTATAGTGATCTTTCTTAGCCCTGGGAGAAGTTTTAACCCCAAAACCACCCCCTTGGCTGCTCCACTGGCGATGATTAGTTTTACTAAGTCTAATATGACAGAAAATGGGACAGACAGTTGAGAAAAAAAGCAAATCAGTCTTCTAACAAGGACATATACAAAATTTCCATATATAAACTGATTCGTATATATTAGCTGAATAGACTACTTTTCCATGAAAAATTGTCCAAAATGGGGAAATCCAAATATAAGCCAATGTTAAAAAATGGCGATGATATTCAGCAAATGAAAACTTAGAATTTTTTTTTTGCTACATTGATAATAGAAAGAAAAATAGGATGTTTGAAATTATTGAATTCCCCCATTGTGTTTAGACTTGTTACCAAATCTAATTGTGCCTCGCTCATTATTCTGACTAGCTTGTTCATAAAACTAAACCTCTTATTTTTGGCTTAAATGGCCTCAAGATCATTTGATAGTATCATTTGATCTTTCAAAAAATGTTGCAATAATGTGAAAAAAAACTGGGGATGCTGCCATGTTAAAATTGTGATTAAGAAAAAGATTTAAGTCTGTATTCATACTGATGTACCAACAAAAAATAAAGTTATTTTAACCCGGGAGAACGCACGCTTACCCAGGGTATGAATGGTTTAACTTTGTCACCAATAAAATCAAAGTAAAACAGTCGCTTTATTTAGACGGAGACAATTCTTTCAAATTTTGCGATAAAACAAGTTGAAGATTAATTAAAAAAAATTAGTGGTTGCAATTGTAAAAATCATACGCACTCCGGGTCTTTTAGGCCCTGCGCGCGTCCTCCCGGGTTAAGAAACTGCTTTTAAATCCAGATGACGATTTGAATAATGAAAGAGGATTGGAAACATTTTCAATTTTCACTGTAAAACAGGAAAAAAAAAAAAGTTTTAATGTATTTATAGAAATTGTTTTTTATAATTAACATGTTTTCTTTTACATTTTAGGATGACAATTTTCGAAATCTACATATACTTCTGTATAAGCTGATCCCTTATTTTTTAACCAAACAAATGCCAAAAAATTCTCGGCTTATACACTGAAATATATAATTTTCATTTATTTTACAGTCGTCCCCGTTTAAACGAATATTGATGGTTCCAGAAAAAATATTAGATTAAGCGGGGTATTTGATTAAACGGGGAACACAGAAATGTGATATTTAATGTGTAATAAAAAGGTAAAACAACCATCTGCAGCATAATTAATTAATAGCATAATAAATCGTTAATATAATAACGTAAATTAGTAAAATAAATACAATTCCTAATATAAAGTAAGTACGTAATAATTTAATATCAGTTCATATAACTGTATGATTTACATTATACTTAATGTAGTTCAATGGAATTTGGTTAAAACTTTGCTAGCACAAAAAATGTAGATACGATTTGGCCGTTAGCACATGCTCTGACGGTGTTTCCATTTATTAACGAAAATTTCGCTAAACCTATTCCAGTGCATATTGTTATGAAAACTGGGATTATGTTCCCTCTTTCAATCCCAATTTCCATTTTATTTCTCTTATTTTTGGCATTGTTTTATGTTGGAACCTTACTTCTGCTACCTGAACTTCTGTTTTCTTATTTAACACTTCAAAAACTGCAGTTTTTCATAAAGGTTTCTTTCCATTTAAAATTCATAGCAACGTCTTTTTCCGAACAAAACCGCAACTAAACTTAAAAATAATCATTGACCAAATTATTTTACTCATTCGCAGAAAAAGGAAGGGAGATCATTTAACCTGTCGATTATACACCTGCCAGCTGAAATCGTTGCAGGAAGAACTGATAATTTGTCTTCAATGGAAATGAGCCGAAAATGACAAAAGGTGAAGAAAAATTCAATATGAAACGTGTTTTTCGTACCTGTTTTCAAACATAGGTCACCCAGATGGTATTCGAATAAGCAGGGAGATTCGCAAAATTTATTCGGTTTAAGCAGGGAAAAATAACATAGATCCAATGACGATAAATTCGGTTCCGGAGAGTTCTATTCAAATAAGTGGGGTATTCGATTATCTGTTACCAGATTAAGTGGGGAGGACTGTATTAAATTTACGGAAATTAAATCTATAAAAAGAATGGTATGAAATTAAGCATTATTTTATTGGAATAATAAATATCTTATTTTTTACAAATACTTACTCAGCAAACTTCAGAACATTACTCTACTCTATTAACAACAAAGGAGAACTGAAATCCACAAAACAGAAGTTCAAATTAAAATAAATTTTCTATCAGACCTATAATAAAGGAAACTGGTTAAACTTTTGCAAATTTCACAGGTACAAATAGTTTTCAAACGTTAAGCATTATCGCAGCAAAGTAGTTATTTCATAGTTAAAATCCCTCCAAGAATTTAAAAACTTATAAGATGCATACTAAACTCCTTATGTTAAAAACAGTGTTGAATTCAGGGAATTACCTGCCGGAAAATTTGAGATTTTGCATTTTTAATGGTCAAAAAGTGCAATTTCCTCCCCTGGACCTCTATAATGTCCCCCCCCCCCCCCAGAGCCACAGAAGTCTCTCCCAGAGAAAAGTATCTGAATTCAACACTGGTTAAAAAGTGTCAAAACCAGAGTACAGAAAATCATACAGCATAAAATTTTTACCATTCAGCTATTTCAAGGATTCATAAACAGAAGCCACTGTTTAACATAAACTGATTGAAAAATACATAGTAAAGAGCTATATAGCAGTAAAGTAGTGTGGCTGCAACAGCTCTTTCTCTGTCCTAATTTTTTCTTCACTGAAGTTTAAATGTATTAGTTTGAGATCTTAATGAACAAACATGCCAAATTCATAGTGGTTATTTGTGCTTTTCATAGTGTCTGTTTTTATGAGTCAAATATTGTTACATTATGCTGTGGTGCCAAATTATATGGGACATGAGTCAACTCTATAGTTTGATTTCTCTGCCTACCCAATTTAATTTTTTTTTTTTTACTTATTTAATCACTGAAATGAAATTTGGGTTTATTAACGTTTTTCAAAATAATAAGCACATTAGACTTACAGGAGCATTGCAAACCTCCTTCAGCACATGTATAATTAACATATTTTCCCATTTATTTTGATGTCTTGAATTGATAACGGAGTGCGGTGAGTAAAATGCATTTCTTGACAATTTTTTTTTTATTTAAATAGCTATCAGTTCCAATGTTCTTTTAAAATGATTATTAATGTATTTATAAAGAATTTATGTGAATATAATATAAGAAAATTATAAATTTAATATTTAAAATTTCTATTGAAAAAATATAATTAAAAAAAAAATTTTTAATCATTCGTTCCTACCCTCTTTCTATACGCATACACACAAGGGAGGGGAACTATATTTTACTTAAATTTTTGAACATGCCCAATATTTTGGAAAAGTTGGCACTAGTAGTAGTATTGTTTCATTAAATAAAATATGTATAGTCAGGTAACACAAAAGAGCTATTCATTTTATGAGTAGCAATGGTTCAGAACTCTTTTCAGACAAAGATACTAGCTGTGCCACTATGCTAAGGTACATTTTTTTTTCTTACTTTCCATTTTTGAGCACTTTATCAGCATGACTAACTGGTGAACCACTGTCTTTATTAAAAATGGACAGTAATGGATTTAAATTATAATCAACTTGGATATCACATTTGTTTATTGATTATAAAGAAAATAAAACAATCAGTACAGTGAACTTTGTGAAATCTGCACACTTAGGGAGCGAGAATTTGGTGGATTATAGATCAACCTTTTTGTTTACATTTTTTTTAAGTCTGACAATAAATTAGGAACAACTACACAAAAATTATAATGGAAAAGAAAAACATAATGCAATATTGTTATGGCATATTTAATAACTAAGACTAAAATGTGTATTATAAATATTTTTTTTTTAAATGATTATTTATTACTTTAAATATTGACACAACACAATAGTAGTTTTGGTTTGTTGTCAATAACTTTTTCTATAGCCTATAAACACTCATTTCTCCTTGCTCAGAGATAAAAATTTTGTTATTTAAAGAGATTTAAATATTTATATTCAATCTATACTTAAATCAGATACATTTTTTTTTCAGTTAATAAATATTTAACTTTGTGTTGAAATGTTAATGACAATTTTCATTGTTTACGTGTCAACATGTAGTGCAGATAATAGAGAATTCCGGATTTCACAGAGTTGACTGTATTTGTAAACAGAATGCTCAAAAACTTGAGACTTAATTCTGAAAAGATGTGAAAATTTTAATGTTTCATTGCGGTTTTACAGAGCATGACTTCTAAACCATAAATATTGAAATTCCTGCATAAATTGGGGCACCACACAACATTAGAAAAGAGTCATTACTGAATATTTTTTAAAAGTACGATAGCACTTCTGTAAAAACAACAGCTATCAAATTTTTAGAAAGAAATGTTTTAAACTTGTTCTTGACTTGAAACCAAATTGTCTCATGAGGGTTGATCTTGTCTAGCTTTAAAAAAAAAGGGCCAGGGGAGTATTGCAATCTTAAGATTTTCACATAAGGATGGATTTAAATATCCCTGAATAAAGAACAACTCAAAATATAGTATACTTTTGATGAACAACCGTTCTACTTACTCAGTTTAACAATGCATGGAAAAATATCAGATGTGTAATTAATCATATAAAATTACCTTTACATTCAATGGAACATCCAATTAGGTACAACTTTCTAGTGAAATGAGTTTTCAGCTTTTTTACAATTTGGGAATTGTGTATTAGAAAAGCTTGAAGTTGTTTTGAGTCTTTCAAAAAGAAAAATATAGTAAAGAAATATATTTCAGAATTAAGGAAGAATTTATTCAGCAACTATGGACAGCGGATAAAACATGGGTGTAACATACAATTTCTCTAGCGAATTTCCTCTCATTAATAAATGTCGGAATAATATTAGTAAAAAGCTTTCATGTTTTCCACTATAGTAGCAACCATTCATAATATAATATAGATTGTGCATCTACAGCCATCCAAAACTAATTATTGAACTAGTAGTAATTTTTTAATAGTATAGTTTTTTAAAAATCGAATAGAATTTCTACATTTAAACATTCACTTGAAATTTAACAATATATAAATTGTAGCATTGTTGAGTTGCATTAGTGCTTGCCCTAAATCTGTGATTACATGGTCAGATTTTTGCAACAGCAATTAATAAAGATGTTAGGATGAAAAAAAAAGAAGTTTGATAAATAATTAAAAAGTAAACGTAACAAACCTAGAACATGTAACACCCATGTTGTCCAATAGCGTAGCTATGTTTTTTGGTGCCCGGGGCCAGCAAGAAATTTTGTGTCCCCACCCCAATATAGATATATAACAATTTCTCTCAATTTGGCGCCCCTAGGCCTCGGCGCCCGGGGCGGACGCCCCCCCTTAGCTACGCCACTGATGTTGTCGATGAGATATGCAGGATTCTGTCAGATTAGATGTGATTAAGTAGTGTAAAATATTAAATATTTGTATAGCTTTCATTATTTAATGTTTTTAAAACATATTTGTTATTTTAACTGTAATAAAATTCTCATTCTGCAATCAGTTTAAACAGAAACTTTTAGTAAGAATCACACAGACATACACTTGTCTCTTCTTTAATGTATTTATCAGATAAACATTATAGTAGAAATTTCTTTACCTCCAATATGTACTCTAGCATGTAGAAGTGTCTTATTTTAAAATTTGTGCATTTAAATAACCTATGAATGGGCTTCAGAAGCTGAATTTTTCTTTATTTAACCAAATACCTAAAAATTAAGGCAGTAACGGCAAGCTAAGAGAATACTGCCTTCAGTTTAAAGAATTTCAACAGTGCAGAAATATTTATTCATTTAGGCTAACAAGACTTCATGAAATTCATCTGAAATAAGATTAGATTTTAAAACTGCAGCAATTGTAGAATCAGAAATTTAGGATTATTAAATGCACATTATTCGCCATATCGTAAATTTTAGTGAAACACAAATAAGCAGTCAAGATTACGTTGAGTTTTATACAAGACTTGGCACATGTCCATACTGCTAATACATTATTCTCATTTTTGATAATTTATTATGCAGTAAGTTTGCTACATAAACGAAAAATAAGCCTACACAGACCGAATTTTACCAAACACGAACGATAGAAACAACCAGAAAATAACTGTGAAACTGCCTTCCAAGATCTGTAATCATAAATGGCCTCAAAATGGATAAAAGCCTAATACAGAAAAAGAATGAGATTAAACTTTTTACATAATCTTTCCTAAGATTAGAAAAAAGCTTATATTTTAAGCAGTTTTTTTTTTTTTTTTTGGAGTGGGGGGGGGGGGGGTAAATATAACCACCAATGCGCTTATTAAATTTAATATAACTGTATGCAAACAAACAAATAAGATGAAATTATAACAATCTCTTATGTCTACGTAATATTATTTTTCAAGCTAAATCTCATTCTTACAATTCTTAAGTCTCAAATGACTTTATTAAATAGCACGAAACTGCAATAATATAAATAGAAATGCACCTGTTATTACAGTCTCTTATACCGTTATAAAATTTATGAATCTAAATCTCGTTTTGAAATTCTATAATCATAAATAGCATCATTAAACTGCTAATTTTAAACAGCTAGTAAACTACTAGTTTAATAAAACAAATAAACCGGAATGAACTTATTGCACAATCTCTTTTTGCCGGTATTTAAGTGGCTTACTTAAATTTAATCTTATTCGAATATTACGGGTGATAAATACCTAGATATACATCGTTAAGAACAAGAATTTAACTTATTCTTGTTTTATAATGTTAAAAGTAAGTTTCAATTAAAACTTAATTCTATTTTTTCCTAATTAGCTTTATTACATACTCTCTCCTGTCGGCGACATTCCTGGTTACGATGAACCACGTGTCCACAAACCGGAAATACTGTTAAATAATACTTCCGATGTTCTCAGCACTAGTCAGCTGTCCTTAAAAAAAAATCAGCTGGTTTCTTAAAACAGGCTAAAATATGTTGCAAATAATTTTAAAATAAAGAAAAATAAAAAATATTGATATTTTCATATTTTTCAAGTTTTCTATTTTGTCAAAAATAAAACAAATGCCGGTAAACTTTCAGATCTTCCCGATGACGTTGTTCGTGACGTCACTTTTTAATGTCTTCTGCACTGAAGATGGCGACTGCTCCGGGAGGTGTGAATGGAGGTTCTGAAACAGATTTTGGGGATTCTAGGAAGAGGCCATTGGACTCAGAATTAGATATTGGGGCGACTAAAAGATCTCACCATGGCGGAGGTAGCGTATAAATTTTCTAGACCTCCGATGAGCCTCTTTTGCAAAGGCAAATTAATCAATGGGTGTGACGTGGGCTGGACATGCTGTCCGCACATTTCTCGCTGTTCCGTACGGGGTACTGCGACTGCGGTTTGCCCGGATACGTACGTGTTCGTGTGGGTCTAGTGAGGCCGAAGCCTGAAGGCTTGAAACCGGCTGCTAATGTTACTAAAATCTTAGCCTCCAGAAGGATTGAACACCACTCCAGTATTTCTGGAATGTGGCTACGTTTCTCATGATTTAATATGACTAACCTTAACAAATTTTGCTCAAGTAGTGCTTTTAGATGTTAAAATTTTGTTCCTTAAATGTACATTAGCTTAATTTGTAGAGGCGAATCGGGTGACTGCCACATCGTCACAATTTTTTGCATTATTATATTGAGTGTCTAATTTGTTAATTATGGTAAGCTGTATAATTAATTAAAAGTAATTATTTTCTTCCAATTGTTATTGCATATGTTTTCAAGCATGTTTAAATGGATTAAGGGTTACTTTGTTGATTTCTGATTGGTGTAGACTTGTGACTTGGCCATGACTTCCGAAGTGCACTACCATGATCAAGGGCAAGGTGAGTTCTGGTTGAAACAAAAATAGTTATCTTTTATTTATGTTAAGTATATATCTGTAATAAATCCTCACATTTTCATTATATATATAAATGAACTGCGAAACTAGTCACTATGCATCTCATTCCTTCTGCCGTGGACACATTCTGCCACTCCTCCAAAATTTCTCTTTTAAATAATTTACAAATTGTGTCATCGAAATATTCTATGAAATTTGGATTTATCGGACCTTTACCTTTTCGGAAATAAAATCTGTATTTGTTGTTAATCTGCAAATTCTTTTTGCATGGTCTAACAAGAGTTATACAATCTTTCTGTAACTTAGGTAAAATTTTATTTCCTAGATACTTGTAATTGAGTAATTTTTTGATTTTCAGATTTTAACTTGCACAGTTTCTCTCTGCTTAACATAACGTAGGATTTTTAAGTGTCCTTAAGACTGTGTTGACATTTTTATTTAAAACAAGTTTCTAATAATTATACCTCTCTCATCCATTCAATTTATCCGAGGGACATTTATTTCTATGGTTTTTATAGATTCTTTTACGTATATGAGCGAAAATCTCAATTTATAACTATTCTATATTTTGCATAAATATCTTTTTGCAATTATGGGAAAACTATCACTAGACAAATGAGAAAACTGATGTTTACATGAAGGTTCAATTATTCATTATTAAAGATTATTTGTTAAAATTATTGCTGTAAAAACGTGCATGCAAAAAGTTTATTGGCAACTAATTGATTTTATCAATTTTATTAGCTGTTAATGTTTAACGAGCTAACTAATCTTTTTAATGTTACCTATTGGAATCTCTATTTGCTGTGTGTATATATGCCATAATTTTTTTCTTAATCGAAGCACATTTTTTAAATCTTGATCATTGCTTTTGTGTGTTTATTATACCTTTTTTTTTAATGTTCTAAGTAATAATAAAATGGGTTTCTCTTAATTTAATATTTGTTTGATTATGAACAATGTATTATTGCATTATGCTTATTCATTTCGTATATTTATGGGCAAGTTGGGTATAAAACAAACTTTGGCTTGTTCTTGACATTAATTGTTACATTATATATTCCAATGATAAGATGAAATAGTAGCTATATTTATCCATTAGCTTTAAATTAGAAAAAATTTTCTCATATGTTTTTTGTAAATGTTTGTGTGTAATCATAATTTTTAACATAGCAGATGAATTTTCAGTATGTTTTTTAGTTTAAAAAAAAATCGTATTCATTCAGAATACAAAAACAAAATTGATACAAATTTTATTAAGGGAAAAAAAATATATCTATTCTTATTAAAAGCACATAATCCTTTAAACAGATTTTAAGGATTTTTAATGGAATTATCCAATAATGTTCAAAGAAATTTTTTTTTCTATCAATATTTTACATATGCATTTTATATTCAAAATTAACTTTATTTTAAATGCCTGCTTTTAATGGATGACGATTTTTTTTTTTTTTATCAATTTGCGTATTTTTATTATTAAAGTAACCTATAACCTACATAAGTAATCTTGCAACATGCATTGTTAAAAAAAAAAAAAACTGATAAAATTGAGATTTCCTTAATCAGCGATTCATTTAAGCGGCGGTAATGTATTGTAAAGTTGTATATTTTGTCTAAACTCATTATCTATTTACGAGGGAAAATGTAAATTTTAATAGCTCTAAGAATATTGCTTATTTTCCTTTTTTAGTTTTACATTAAAGATTTCAATAATAATTAAAAAAATGGGGGGGATGCAATAACTGCCCTTTTTTAATTAATCGTGAGCATCGGTTATTGTCTTTTTAAATACGCCAGAAAAATCCATTACCTGTCACAAATAATATCAATTTATATTTATCTCTGTTTTCAATAGTAAAATCGGCCAATTCATTTAACCGGCTATTCAAATAAACGGCGATTCGTTTTATTTATAAATGAAAATTTTCTATTTTTTACTACGTTCTTGGTTTCATAGTTATACGATTAATTTAAAAAAAGCTATTATATTGCAATTATTTTATTGATTCATATTTTATAATTTATCAACGATTCGTGTAAGCGGTGTCTATTGTACTTTAGCGATAGTCCTGATCCAAAGTGTGATTAACAGTCCATTTTTCAGTATTAAATCTAATATTTTTATCTTTTATAACTATTTTTTCGTAATCAAAATTCATACTTTCTGTATTGGACCACTCCGCCCATACACGCACGCACACACACATTCCTCCCCCCCCTCCCCCCCAAAAAATCGCTATATAATACAGAATTTAGAATTGGGAGTAATTTAATTTTCCCCTACTCTTACTATACAGCATCTTAGATATAGTGCCGCGATAACGTTTACGTTTAATTAGAAGAAAAGCTTTCTGAATTTTCGATTCTATTTTATATACAAATAATTACCATTAAGCATTATTTAAAAAAAAAAAAAAAGATTTAATGCTAAAAATTCAGTTTAATAATAAATTTTTATTAAATTTTAAATCTATATTATTTACCAGTCCAATAACTTTAATTGGATGTCGCAGTGACGTTTACACTTTTTAAATTTTTAATTTTAAGAGATATTTTATATAACCTCTTATTATCTGTATTAAATAAATAAAAATTGCAATAATCGGACCTAATATCTTTTTTACTCTTAATCCTTGGTAATTGCGGGCCGATGATTTGATCGGATGCCAGATTTGAAGAAATATTTTTGGAATTTTGAAAGTAATTTGTGTATAAAAATTATGTGTCGTTAAACCTATTGTGTCGTTATTAATGTCGATATGATACGAAATTTGAGCCCAAAACAATTTTCTCTACAATGAATTGTCTATTATGACCCAATAACTTGAATAAGAAAACTCGCTGACGTCTACATTTGGGGAAAAAAAAAAACTTGGCGTGTATGAAAATTTTCAAAATTTTAAATGAAATTTTATTAAACTTATTTACTTGCGCGAAATCCGATATTTTTAAAATACCGCCCAAAATACAACATAGATTATCCAATGCATGCATATGCGTACGGTATGTCCCCGATTTTGACGATGAATATCCGCAACGATTTTTCAGTAACAAATATCCGCAAAATGTACAAAAACGAATTTATAGTTTTCTTTTTCGTAATCTCCGAAAGTTTTAAAACCCTCTAAATTCATGTTTCTTTTGCACTATTAACAAACAGAACTTAGAAATAAACTTTTTTAAAATATTGAATTTAACTCATTTTTCTAGAAATTCATCTTATGACTCATTCTTCGCGGAAACTTACAAAATCAGCGCATTTAATTTTTATTATTTTATTTTCTAAAGGGAAACTTCGAAGCTAAAATTAAATGTTTGGGGAGGAAAACTTAACAACTAGAAGTTTTGTTGCTAAGAAATACAAAATTTTATCATATATCCTCCAAAGAAAATTCCTTTCATGAATTCAAAATAATTCTGCATGGTTCAGTTTATAACTGATCCGAAATCCGACACATTTAAAACCTAAAACGGACCACAAAGAAAATTGACCTACATTTAAATGCAATGATGGAAAACATAGTCTACAACTACCCCGCCCTCCTCTCCCCGAAACAGTTATCGAGAAAAATTACTATATATGCTTATTCGAATTAAATTATATAGTTATCCACCTTGGAAAAATATTCTGGACTAAAGAAAAAAAAAATCGGGTCAATCCGAACCGCAAGACCCTGTGCGTCGCTCCCTCCCCCCCCCCCTAAAAAAAAAGCCGCAGTGATAATAATAAAGCACCTACCCGAACTGGGCCTACGCTTTGTAAATCTAAAACAGATTACAAAAAAAAAAAAAATTGACCCATATTTAAAAACAATGATGGAAAAAAGTCTACAGTTATCAGGAAAAATGATTATATATACCCACTCGAATTAAAGTGTATAATTTTCCCCCTTCAACAATATTCTGGACTTTCTTAAAGATCAATCGGAACCGCAATATCCCCTTCTACCGCAGTATCTTGTGCACCTCTGCCCAAAAATACACCCAATCCGCAATGAAAAAAATAGCGCTGGGCCGCGCGAGAATAGTAATTTAGCAGGTGATAGTTGATATCGCGTGGATTCTCCCGAACGCCGGGTCAGCCTTGGGTAAAGTCGGGTTACCCGAAACCGTATACAGTAAACTGTCTAAGGCAGAATCGATTAGGACAGAGAAATTCCCATAATGAACAATATTCCGTCTTAGACAAATTTTACTGTTTACAAAATCAGACTTGAAAAAATTTTCGAGTTAGATTTTCGTCCTACACAGAGTCCACTTTAAAGAGAGTTTGCTATATATATTAAATACATACCTGCGTAACTGACAACAGGCTCCCGAGTTTATAGAATTTGCATATGAAATTTCCAAAACGTCATTAGTTTGACAAAGTGTAGAACCACAGCAGAGTTCGAGAGATTCTGCTGTCAAAGCTGGTAGGCGGGAGGTGCTGGGTTCAAACCCATGTCGCGTACGTCTGCCTAAACGCTCGGAGTTTTCTTGTGGTTTGTTCGAGCTTTACCGTAAATACAGTTTGGAACCCCTTAAAAAGACCCCAAGCAGAAGGCTTTCCCCTCGACTTATATTCACCGCGGCTGTTTATACCCCCCTGCCCCCCCCCCCCCCACATACACACAACAAACGCGCACATTACCGACCAAGATAGCAATTGCAATTTAGTGGGGAAGGAGTGGGTAGGAAATAAACTTTGCAGAACTTTTAGAAGTTTGACTATTTGTAGCATTTAAACCAGAAGGGGGAAAACAATAAGGTTGCTTACTTTCAAGAGTAAAATTTGATCGGGGGCTGTTTGTACCATGTTATACCATATCATTTTTCGTCTAAGTTAAAGACTAATTATTTGTAAACTGAATTTTCTCCCTGATTTCTTAAATTTTTCTGTTTTTCGTCCGTTATGTTAATAGTCTTTTCCTGACTTTTATACCTTTTTCCCCCCTTATTTGAAATATGTTTTTAATAAGTGCAGTGGAATCTTAATAGATCGATACTTCACAGAAGTCGGTAGACGTGTCGATCTAGCATAGTTCCTACTCCAGTTCATCTTTTAAAAATTTCTTTAAGAATGATACTTATTTCTGTTAAACATTAAAAATTTGATTATAAAATTGTTTGACTGTTAAACAATACCGTTTAATGAGATTTTTATTTTACTTTTAAAACGTTAAGTGAAATGTACAACTGAACTAAAATTTTAGTTACGTCCTAAAGAAAAACATTTACAAAAAAATTGTTTAATCCTTTGGACTCTGGCGTTTCTTGCACAAATTCTACTCTGTCGGAACCCCTTTCTTAAAAGAATTTTCTTTCAAGTACACATCTTCAAAAATACTCTAAAATAAGTCAAATTTTATTTTCCTTTATTGCTGGTGCTAAAAACAAATTTTGCTAGGAAAGATGTCGCCGCAACAGCGACAACGAAGTATAAAGGGTTAACATTTATTCAGATTTCTCCCTTCTGTTTATGAAGGGAGCAGCATATAACATTAGCTTTTAGTGTATTGTAAATTCGATTATACATATTTCGTTTCCGTGTGTGAAATTTGAAATTCTGTCAGGAATATTTTAATTTTTCAATCACTTGGAACTAGGTTGCTAGATACTAACAAATTTCTGTCAGTGAAATAGTTTGCAGCACCGCAGTAACTCTTGTCAGCCAAAAGCGATCCCCCCCCCCCCCTGGTCTCAAGGCACCGCTCACACATCCTTGCAGCTATTCTGGTGGTTTTGTAGATCAGTTAAGCAGATTTCTGCTAAAACGTATTCAATTAATGATTTTTCCTTCACATAAATTAACACTAAGAGAATAAATACGCATTTACTTTCAAGATAAATTAGTTGGAGGGTTCCATTGCACTTAAAAGTACTTTAGTACATAGTTATTTTAAATTTCTTACTGCTCATATGATTTTTATCATTTAATTTTTTACCATTTCATAACCTATATCCTATTATTTTGCCTTTTATTTCGTTATTTGATGTTATCCTTTTTAATGTCATTTAATCATATCTCACTATTTTCTCTCCTTTATAATTTTCAGGTAATTTTAATATCCAGCATCGAAAATGACCTTAAAATAATATGCCAGCAATCCTTAAATTATGGAAAGTTATATGCCGGGCTAAAATATTTTGATGCATTATATGGCATGGAAACTTTGATGTGCTTACATCACAGATGAACATAAAGAAAGTTATATTTGATATGCAAGCAGATTTTTGAAAGAATCGCAATTATTTGTTCGTGAAAATGTCCTGGGTCTTCATATTTTAATTTTTTAGTATTCTTAAGAGGGCTGGTTACTGAGCTATGGAATTCTCTTCAGTGATGTTTGTATATGGACGTTTCATGCATTCCTATATTTAACCCTTTGCGGCGCAGGGCAAATTCATTGCTTAAGTATTGAAATTAATGACTGACACCGGAATTTGAAAACAACTTTATTTGTAAATAAGAAAAGGCTATATTTGAGAAATTCAATAAACCGTAATTAAAAAAAAAAAAAATTCCGGTGCCAATGTAGCGTTTGGGAATTAAAATTAAGTGGTATATCTACGAAACCACCGCGCCGCAAAGGGTTAAGATATCTCTTGGGGAAATTGGCATTTTTAACTTTTTTTGAGCACTCTTAACTTTTGAACGTTCATTGGTGTCTCTATGAAACCACAAAATTTTAATTCCGATATGCAACGACGCCGGAATTTTAATGAAAAAAAACTATTTTATGTATGTGAAAAATCACTTATTTACAAATATATGTTTGCAATTATCGGTGTCACACATCCATTTCAACATCTTAGCAATGAAAATGCTTTGTCCGTTAAAGGGTTAAAGAATGTTTCTTTTCCCCTTTTTTCTCAACCCCTCTTCTTAGTTTTCAAAATATTTCTAAAATCGATGCTTAACTTAACATTTTATAAGTTAAAAGCTGACGAGCTGCGAGTAAAATTTTAACACTTTATATAAGATTAAGTATATATTTTAGAGAAATTTTAAAACGAAGAAAAATAGACATTTTAAGGAATGCAATACAAAAAGAGAAATTTAAAAATTATTTCCCGAAGAGATATTTGAAATATATGAAGGCATCAAACGCCCATATACTTTGCATTAACGTTGGGAAGTTCGAAGCTGCGTGACCAGCCCTTTGAGTTCTCCCTAGATTTTTTTTCGATGCAGTGTGATGGTGAGAAAAAATTTGCGGGGGGGTGCGAGCATGTGTGCAGAAAAAAAAATCGCGTAGCCCGTACTCTAAAATAATTTTGTAAAAGTACAGTGGCAAAATTTTTTACGGCTCACCCACTGAAATTACTCTAGGGGGAACTTCTTTTGTTTACATTTTAGATATTTTAAGTATAAATGCAGCTGAAAGTGAATTAATAAAAACTGTAAGCATGATTTGTTGGTTTTCTTAACTACTTAACCTTATATCCGTATTGGACAAGAGAAGAATGTACTTAATAAAACCGGCTTGTTCGAAGGTAGAACGGTCGTTATAAATAAATTTAAAGTTGTTAACTTAACCCTTTAAAGGGCCAACATTAGTTTTTCTACAAAACCACAATTTTCATTTCAATGTGCAACAACGACACCGGAATTTTATTTAAAAAAATCCATTTTATTATGTATGTGAAAAATCCATTTTGTTATGTATGTAAAATACAGTGTGTTTTCTTACTTACAAATATATTTGTTCGCATTTTCCGGTGTCATTAATTTATTTCAACATCTTAGCAATGAAAATGTTTTGTCTGTTAAAGGCTTAAAAGAGCAAGTGTAATTCGTTACGTTTATTCTGAAGTAATTTTCATTCGTAAATGCATAACATTTGAAAGTATTCTTATTAGAATATGAATAAATCAAATATTTCTATTTTTCCATAAATACGGAAGATGTTTTTGAAAAGGCTTCCAAGTTGGCGTTTTAAGCTTGAAGTCTTCAAGAAGTAATCTAATTCTAGATGCGTCCCATTTATATAAAAATGAAAAGCACTGTTATATTCTTAGGCAACTAACACAATTGCTATTAGTATTTTGATTCTTTTGCAAAAATGGAAGCCTCGGCATGATTTAAATTGGTATTAAAGTGGGCCAGAATTAAAAAAAATATATATATTAGCTCTCGAAATGCCTATTAACGACTAAGTTTTATTAGTAAAGGCCGACTATTTACCACTTAAACTTTCATGTTAGAAGTGTTGGCAGAACTCATTACGATGGCCAACCCTTATTCATTTAAAAATACACAAGCTCACTACGACTGGCACGCCACATGACAGTTAACGGGTTAACCCTGTAATTCTTATAATAGAGGAATTCCGTAATTAAGAAAAACCGAAATACAAGAAAATTTCAATAATTTCGCCTTATTGAATTTTTAATAATATGCCTTCGCGACGGAATGCCTGTATAAAATACTGCAAATGTTGCTATTTTACATTTCTGGTTTGAATTCGGAATATCTGAATTAAATATCCACTAGATTGGAAACACATGCACTGCGTCATATTAATTATTCTTTATTTAATCTTGTCACGATTTAATGCTTAAAATATAAGAAAACTAAATTTTCTCTTAATGCGTGTTACTTTAATTAGCTTTTGTCGATTCAATGGCGGATCTAAGGGGGGCGATCGCTCGCCCCCCCTTTAGCCCAATAAAGGATCTGCAGAACGACATTAGATGCCCGCGAGGAGAAGTAGTTGGTCCTAAACTCGAGACAGGCGTGACCCGACTCGAGTCGCGCCAACTTTAACTTATTATACTGCGACTGTGTCAGGTCTTTACACTTTCAGAACCGGGTCGGGTCGAGTCTTATTTTTTTTTTTTTTTTTTTTTTTTTTTGCAGAGCTGGATCGAGCCACTGTTTTTTCCGGGTCGGGTCTGGAGTAGACTCCTTTCCTACTAGAGGTGTACACGGGCCAAAATTTTCAAGCCCAGGCTCCGTCCGGTATAAAGGCTAAATAGCTCGATCTGGGATCGACACAGCCCGTATGCTGTGGAGGTACTAAGGGGCGGGGGAGAGGGCGAAGTCTTCCCCCTTTGGGCTAATAAAGGGTTTACAAAGTGACATTATGCATCCTCTCGAGAAATAACTTGGGGCGAAGCTGAAGCCCTTCATGGCCTGGCACGGATCGCGCCAGTGTAAGTCCACGAGACTTGGACTGGGTCAAGTTTTCTCTCATTTTGAATTGGGTCGTGTCCTGATCTTGCTTTTTTGGAGATTCGGGTGGGGACAAGCTTCTTTTTCTTCCGGACCGAGCCTGGTATAGATTTTATTTTTCATAGAAGTTTGCATTGGACATAATTTTCAGGTCGTGGCTCGGCCCGGAATAAAAGCTAAATATTCGGTCCGTCTCTGATCTAGATAGTAGGATAGACATTATTGGCCCGACCGCAACCCGTGTAGCTAAATGTTCGGTGCGTCTCTGATCTGAATTTCTTCGAAGGATCATATTCACGGATAAAATCTAATTTCGTTAAAGGATCGCGGAAAAACGCAAATTTCGTCAAAGGTCCGCGATAAAACTGGGTCAACCATTCTCGCAAGAGTAAAAACCGAATCTGTAACTGACTCAAATCCGAAATATATGACATTAAATTAACCCGCAGCAAACAGTAGACGTTAATCGGATCGAAACGCGACCCACAACAAAAAATAGAAGCGAACCGGACATCAAATTTTGTGAAATGCACAAGGAAAAAACACTTTCTTCAAAGGATCGTTAAATGGACGCTCATTTCGTCCAAACATTGCGAAAAAGAACGAAAATTTTATCCAAGGACTAACCCCAATCAATCCGGGTCAACCCGAACCTTTCGATCAAAAGTAAAAACTAAATCCTAAACTGCCCCAAATCAGAATTGTATGTCAAACTGCCGCAAATGAGCTAAGCACAGGTAAAAAGTAAAAATCAACCCGACCAACAACAAAATGTAGTAGTCGACCGCACCCAAACCCGACCCAAAAGCAAGAAATCAGAAATTAACTCTAACAGCAGCAAAGAGTAGAAATCAACCGGACCCAAACCCGACCCACAGCAAAAAAGGAGACTAAACACGACCCGCACTTAAAAAATCAGCTCCGACCCATGCATCAGAGAGGAGTTCCCAAATTTCTAAAATCGCCCACCCCCCACCCCCCTTGAGGACTCTCCAGATCCGCCCTTGTGTCGATTAAATATGCATCTTCAATCAATGTGATTTGTTGATTTACATATTTATAGCTTTAATTATATAGCCACTTTACCCACTCTAGGTAGTAGTCATGTTATGATTTATTTTTTAAAGTGAAGTATGCATTTTAAAATAATAAAAAAAAAGTGAAATAGCGATTGAAACTAAAAGTTACAGTTACTAATGCAGAGTTTCCAAGTCTCCGGCTTTTTGAACAGCATTATTTTTAAGAAAATGCTTTTCTGTTAAATCGCCGAAATGTTCCAATTAAATAAAGCAATATTTTCTGTGTTAAAATACTGGTATTAAAAAAAAGCTCTGTTATTTGTTTCCAAAGCTGTACTAATTTTTAAAAAAATAAATTATAGCTTTACTATCCGTGAAAGGTCTGGGCCTGGTGCCATTCCCTATTGTTATCTTGAGCCTGACTCCGGAGGTGCTAATAGCATATGTCCCTGCTATGTGGTCTAGAGGTCTGCACGGGCCGGGCCGATTTCCAATAATGGCATTCGGGCCGGGCCGGGCCTAGCCACTAATCCTTTCGGGCCGGGCCGGGCCTAGTCACTAATCTTTTCGGGCCGGGCTGGGCTCGGGCCTTAATTTTTTTGCTGGAGTATCGGGCCAGGCCTAACTTTTTTTTCCGTACGAAGCCGAGACTGATACCCTTCTTCCTAGTTTTCATGGACCAAAATAATCAGTTCCTATTGAATCTTCCTATATGAAAATCCTTTTCTCGACTTTTTATAAATCAGTAATATTTGGCTTTGTCCAAAAATTTCTGCAAAAAAAGCATATACTTTTAAGGCGTCATTATTCTACAATTAAACATTAGAATTTATTCCTTTTAAAGAATCGTAGATTACTAGGCGTTTTAAAATAGAATTAAACACACACACACACACACACACACACACACACAAAAAAAATGATTATGACGGACTGAAAACTGAAAATTTCTTTTAAAATGTTCATCCATGCAAAATGAATGTAACAATACGGAAGAAAAAAATACATTAAACATTTACATCTGTTAAGAAGGGAATGCATTTTTTTTCGTTCCAAAGCGATTTCGTCTTTGGAAATTTTACCATATACCGCTTTTTCGATTTTTTGTCTCCATTACAGGGAATATGGATTAATAAAACTAGTGATAACTGAAACATTTACATACAACAAACAAAGATTCATTTAAAAGCATAAATATCGCAGCCTACGGCACTTCTGCAAAAATAGAGATTATAAACATGGAAAAAGAAAAAAGACTAATATAATTTTTTTTGGTCAGAACTCTTCCATAAGATTAAAAATCAATGTTCTGTAGAAATTTACTCGAGCCGGGCCGAATTTTAAACTTTATTCCGGGCCGGGTCGGGCCATTATTTTTTTCGTTCGGGCCGGGCCTGGAAATTTCGGCCCGTGCAGACCTCTAATGTGGTCAGCCCAACGCGGAACCAATTGTCTACTGGTATTCAAAAAGTCGGAGACTTTGGCAACTCTGCTATTTGTTTCCAGAACTTAACGGATTTAAAAAAAAAAAAAAAAAAAAAAAAAAAAACTATGATCCGTGAAGGATTTGTGCCTTCAGTGCCATTCTCTATTCTGTTATCTTGAACCTGACTACCGAGGTGCTGATAGCATATGTTCCTGGTCAGCTTAATGCGGAACCAATTGGGCTCAGTTCCCAAGCAATAACGGTACTCATTTTATCGACCTCTAAATAGAGGTCTGCACGGGCCGGAATTTCCAGGCCCGGCCTGGCCCGTTGTAAAACTCCGAAGTTCGGCCCGGGCCCGGCCCGTTTAAATTTTATTTTAGGCCCGGCCCGTACAAAAATCAGCGAAAACAGGCCCGGCCCGTTTTGGCCCGTTACAATTTTTACGATTTCTAAAAAATTCAGATTTTTATCATAACTAAGATTTCTTTAAAGAATACTGCATACATATCTATGGAATGATTTTACAGTATATTTTACAGCAAATACACATTAACAACATTAATGATTACTTAGATTCTTAGGCTTTCAACATTCGAATAAAGATTCATTAAAAAATTAATATGGCTTAGAATAAAAGAAAAAAAAAGAAAGCTAAAAACATCGTTAGTTTTGAAGCTGTTTAATAAAAGATTATTTATAAATATATTTCTATATCATTTTATTATAGATTTCAAATCCAAATTCATTCTTAAATTCAAAGAAGCTCCTTTCTGATGCATTTCTAAATTCATTTTTTTTTTTTTCTCAGAAACGCATAAGATTAGCAGATATCTTTATTCAGAAACTATATAATCGAATGGCGTTATCCATTTTTTGATACCAGCAATTTAAGAATACTCTAAACAAATAAAATACTGTCATAATTAGCGTTTTGAATAGAATTTCAGGAAGCAATAGCAAGGGAAGGGAGAAAAACCTGCAATCATTTGAGAAACTATTATATCTCAACAAGGTTATACAAGTATTTTATTTACCAAAAATGAAAAACTCTATTTGATTCCAAATCCCTTCAATAGTTAGGCTTATCACTTTTATACTTTTACAATTTAAAATTAATCAGAAAATTTGTCAAACATTCGCATTATTGAGGAATTAATTTAAAAATCATCAAGAAATATACATCCGAAGACTAAGCTAACATAAGTTCTTTATCGCTGTTAATAATTTTACAAATCATGTTTTCTGCCAATAATTAAGTCTAGTACCGGTCCGGCCAGACTATATGTAGAAAAATAATGCAAGCGTGATCTCGGACCGGCATGAGTCAGCAAAAAATATAAAAACGGGTCACGTATAATGTAATTCTCCGATGCCGATATACTGTGCATTTTTATATTGAAGCTGTCAAACTAGTATGGCCACATTTATACTTATTATCGTAAAAACCATTTCCGTTGAAAATAGCTCATATTTTATTGTTTCTGTTTAAATCTTCAGAACGGGCCGGCAGGCCCGAAAATTTTTTTTATCGGCCCAGCCCGTTCAATTTTTTTGCCGGCCTGGCCCGTTGAAAAAACTATTCTAAACCTGTCGGCCCGGCCCGTTAGAAAATTCGAAACGATTCTGTCGGGCCGGATACGGGCCAAGCCCGGGCCCGTGCAGACCTCTGCCTCGAAATGGTGGAAGACTGATTAATGATTAAAATAATATCACAAAAAAAATATTCAACCTTAGAAGACCCCTTTACCCTACCTTCCCCTAGTTATGTAAGAGAGTCTCGTTAAAAAATATTTTCGGTAGTAAATCGTTGTAAAATTAAATACCTGGTTTATTAAGACGTTTAAATTTATTTTCGTATAAACGTAAAATTTGTGAATATTTAGTTTCGAAATAGCACACAAAAAGACCTTACCCTTTAATGTTCATTGGTTTCTCTACGAAACCACAAAATTTTAATTCCGATATGCATATGATTCCGATTCCGGCGCATAACGCGCATTTTTTGAATAAGAAAGCTCATCAGTTTTACAAGTGCGTGTAATACACCGTGTATATATTAAAAAAAACTTAACCGTCTGAGGAACGGTGGGATATATTATATCCCACTTCATTTTAATCAAAATTTACATAACACTCTGAATTAAATTTCGCGCTTATAACTTTAGTAGGAAAAAATGTTTTTTCATCGATAAAAACAGCGAAGTTCATATAAATGTTTCATTTGTGCATTTACAGCTCAAATAAATAATTTTGAAAATTTCTGAAGAAATGAGATTTTTAGAATACAGATAGTTCTTGTCCGGCAGAATCTGAGATTTTGGAACGAAACTAAATTTTCGGTCGATTCTTAATGCTATTATTACTGTTTATTAATCTGTATACAGTGGAACTTGATATAGTAAAACCTGTCTAAACAGCAGTCCTTAAAGATGGTCTATTTTACACTTTTTTTAAATAGACAATATTCAATAAAACCTTGGATAAGGAAAGCTGCTTATAACAGATTCCTGTCTTTAACGAGAAAATTTCATAGTCTCTACTGACGGAATATCATACAAATTGTAACTACTCAATCTTATCTTCTCCATAGCTGAAATTTGTTTTGCTCTTTAGTGCTACTGTTTTTGCTTTCGGATTTTAATGTGTAAGATTACCTTTATTTCGTACAGTAAAATTTACTTAAAGAATCTCAAATGGTGGACAAAGAGTCAGTTTTAGACGGTTTTCTGTCGTAGCAGGCATGCTTTTATAATATTTCTTACTTAGAGATTATAGACTTATTACGTCTTAATCGGGATTCCGTTATAGACAGGTTCTGTTTTCAAAGGATTTATTGTAATAATTTTTTTTTGTCCCGATTTAGTAGAAACCGCTGTCTCGCATTTTTTGAAAATTTAAACTGCCAAAAGTACTAATGAAGATTTCTTACAAAATAGAAATGCGTTGCATATACGAAGAAAATTGCTCCCCGCCCCCAATGACCTCGTATTTCAGGTGCGTGCAATTTTTCAGATCACGGTATACGTCGGAATATTCAGTTCTTAATTTTGAACGTAACGTAGCAAACGCATTGCGACTTCGCATTGAGAAATATGTTAACCACTTTCCTGATTTGCCCGTACCGCGTTCAGGCATCTATATTCCAATCGTGATTTATTATTCCCACCAGTAAATTTTTATTATTAAATTTGCGTTGTTTAATCAGAGCATTTTTCTGAATCACTTACGGAAAAGTTTGTTTTGAAAAAACGGTAATTAAAGGTTAATTTCTGCAAAAGATATGATAAAAGGATTATTTTGAAGTTTTTTTTTTTCAAAAATATTGATCAGTTAAGTGGTTGAACCCAGTTAATTTGCAGAAAATACCAGTTTTTGTTGTTAGATTAAAAGTGGAAAAAAAAATGTTACTCTAACAGTCGTAATTTACATATCTTAATATCTTTAAATATCCGTGGTAATGACATTTTTTTTCCTTCGCTTGTAACATTAAATTCGCGGTTTCTTATACGGGTGATTCTACAATAAGAGGTAATTTGCACAGCAATCCGTTTAAAACAGATTTTTTTATTCTACATATTGCTATTTTTTGCAATGAATCGCATCGTCTTAATATACGTTATTAAATAACATCACGATTGAATGCCTAATTAAAACACATTTTTCTGAAATTTCTTACAAAGTCTAAAAAAAGTCTCTCCCCTGGCATGTCCCCTTGCCGATTTAACTTTCAAACAATACATATATTTTTTCCTTCAGATGCTTAGCTAAAGTATGTTTAATTAGAATTTAAGTAATTATACTTACGTATTATAAAATATAAAATGAAATAATTTTGTTAATTTCAAAATAATTTTTAAAATTACCTTTTGCCCCGCTTTTTTGTGTCTCTACCCTGTCAAATTTCGTTCCACTGAAACAAATATAAATTCAAGGATGGCTATATCGGAAGTAGCGTTTAAGAACATCTATCGGTTTGAAGTTAGCGCTACTAAACGCGCAAGCCATACAAAAGTCGCCATTTTTAGTTGTTGCGATTTGACCGTGCGGTGTAGTGGTTTCGCACGGTGATCGTGTATCTCCCCTGGTAAGTCATAAAACTTATAATATTCATTTAATTCAATGGCATTTACTGCCCTAATTAAACAATACGGTAATAATTAAAGTGAAATACACAATTAACCCAAAAACTAATTCAGTCAGTTAAAAAATTTAAATTTACATGAAAATGTCTCTTCCCCTGCCGTATTTCCCCTAGCAAGATAACTGCAAGGGGAGCGAGTCACTGACCAGAAAAAGTTATAAAATATGTATAAAGTGACTTGCCCTTACATGAAAAAGTAAATAAACGGGGAAAAAATCATAATTTAAAGGTTTTTGATCAAACTCGAACTTTTCTCTTTGGCCGAATTCTCTGTTTTTGAACCTCTTTTATCGTAGAATCACCCATACAGAGGTCGCAACGTCCAATAGTCTTACGTCAGAAAATTAACATTTTTTTCCAGATTTGCATATATATTTTTCTTTTTAGTGCATGTATGTAAACTTAAATCGCAACAGTATTGCGTGGTACTAGAGATCTTTACGGGCAGGGTTCGTACCGATTTTCATTTTTCTGGGTTTTACTTTTTTTCTAAAGACTTGGGCTAGGGGCCTGGTCAATAATCTTTCTGGGCAGGGTTCGGGCCTTACTTTTTTCCCTGAAGGATCGGGCCGGACCTAGATGTTTTTTCCGCACGAAGCCGGAGCTGATTTCATTCGTCCCAGTCTTTATGAACCAAAATATTCAGTCCCTGTTGAATCATTCCGTATGAAAATAATTTTCTCAACGCGGCCAAGCTTGTTCAAAAATTTGACTTGGTTCAAAAATGTTTGCAAAAACGGCATATACTTTTAAATCGCCATTATTCTACAACTAAACATTAAAATTTATTCTTTTTAAAGAATCGTAAATTTCTAGGATTATTCAAATAGCGTTAAACCCATGGAAAAAGAAACTGCGTATGACGGAATCTTCTTTTAAACTGGAAATTTCTTTTCAACTGTTCGTTCATGCAAAATGAATACAGTAACACGCAAGGGAAAAAAATATATATATATTAATGAAGTAGTGTACTTCTTGCTTTACACATCGTTTAGTGTCCGACGCTCTCATCACTGGTGCCAAGTTTAGCAATGTTTAACTGGTAAGACGTTTTCATTATATCTATTTTTACGTCTTAAGATTTAGGACCATAATATGTTGTATAATGCATAACAATATATTATTTCCTGGAACTTCTAAGGTGACCACGTGCGATTTCAGGGTTAAGCCTTAGCACGTGGGACTCTCTTCCACTAAATAGTACTTTCTTGTTACTTTCTCCATATCTACTATAGTTGACATGTTATTTCAATTTTTTAAATTTTGGTTTTATGTGTGTTGGTAGCCCCAAATTCGTATTATTTTGCTTTTTCATGGCTAATACGAAGATTAAACTACGCACTTCATTTTGTAGTTCCAAAGCATTTGGGGCTTGACGATTCTGCATTGGTTCTACAAATTTCATTTCTTATTAAATTTATTTATTTAGTTTTTCCTCTTTTCAATGTTTTTTTTTTCTATTAAATTCAAATGGTTTATATTGTAATACAATTAATGGTCTTATATATATCCACACATTTACGGCTGCTAAGGAGGGAACTTGTCTATAACTTATTTTTTTTTCTTTCCAATACGATCTTAGAAGGTTTTACTTTTATCATATGCCATTTTTTTAGACTTACGTCTGCATTACATGGGATATGGATTAATAATATTCATGATAACTGAAACATTTACATACAACAGAGGTTCATTAAAAACATAAATATCGCAGCCTACGGCACTTCTGCATAAAGATTATAAACATGAAAAAAATCTTTTTGGTCGGAACTCTTCCGTAAGAGTAAAAATCAATGTTCTGTAGAAATCAGGGCTGCGGAGTCTGTGGGGGAAAATGGCCGACTCAGACTCTGACTCCGGAAATTTTAACGACTCCGACTCCTGGCTGGCTAAAATACTAGTGTTCCTGTTGGTTAAAATAATAAAAGGACGCAAGAAAAAAAGGCGAAAATGTAGCTATTTCGCTTTTCTAACTCAGTTTTAAGAGCTTTGAAAAAAAAAAAAAAAAAAAATCACTTTACTAATTTTTCAGTTTTACGTCCCACAAACCCGAAAAATCAAACTATCGAAATCTGAAGGAGGAAACAAAACTGACATTTTACTATTTCGGATCTGTAGATTTGAAAAGTAGAAATCGTTACAATTTTTATGTTAATTCGTGACCTCCAGAGCCGAAAAATTTATATGGAAAGGAAACAAGAAAGAAAAAAAATTATGCGTCAAGCATAGATTAGGAAGCTCTTTCCAACATATTTAGAATAATGTAACAAAACTGCGCCTTTTTAAAAATTAAAATATTGCGTTTCATGTCACCATATGGAAATGTATAACACATTTCAAAACCGAATTTCAAGTGTTGCCATCTACAATCAGAAAATTATCCGAATTTTTTAGCAGCGTTATATATAAAATAGAGATGATTTGTTTTGTGTATACTAACAACATGCATTCCAAAACTTAGTTCATTTAAGATATATATATATTTCAGTTGAAAATTTCCCTTTACCAATTTCCTCTAATAAAGAAAATGGTATGCGAATCCTTTTGTACAGCCTTTTGTATGAGGTATAGAATTTATGTATAAAGAGTAATATTAAAAAAACTAAATTTAAAAACGCATACCGAAATTTCAAACGTACTCTCCAGCAGTTACTGCGCAAAGACAGTTCTGTAATCGATTTTTGTGTGTCCCTGTAAATTAATAAAAAATGTAATGAATGCTCTGTTGTAACGTGATCGTAGTGGAATTCAGGTATTTATATCAGTTCAAATACATTTGAAATAGCGTAATGTCATTGAAATACTCTCCAAATGAATTTTCCCATATACCATAAGGTAATCGAATTCTTTTGAGTATCTCTGAAAATAAACTATTTATCGTACATACTTCATATACATTTAAAAACAAGCTTTGGTGACTCTAAATAAGCTTTATCAGTTGCATGAAAATCAGAATATATTTACGGGAATTAGAGCGTGGACAGACGGACAGACAAACCGAATGCATAAGTAGATCAACTTTGTTGAAAAGTTCTAAAAATATTTATTCCTTTTAATGACTTCAAATTACATATAATTAGTTTTTCACTTCGAAAACTATTTAACAAAAAAAGCTGGAGTCGGCTTGTTTATTAGCGACTCCGACTCCGCAGCCCTAGTAGAAATTCACTCGGACCTGGCTATGCTCGGGCCAAAATTTTAATTTTTTTCCAACAGTATTTTTATACATTATATCGGGCCGGGCCGCTGAATTTTTCTCTACGGGCCGGGGTCGGGCCGAAATTTTAACCTTTATAAAAGGCCGGGTCGAGCCAATTTTTTTTCAGTGGATTATCCCGGACCTGGAAATTTCGGCTCTGTCGTGCACTGTCAATTTTCGGAAGCATTTTTGCAGAATGTAAAGTTTTGGAACGAAACCAAATTTTCGGTCGATCCTTAATGCTATTATTACTATTTATTAATCTGCACTGGAACTTAATACAATAAAACCTGTCTTAACAGAATCTGCCTGTAACGGAACATTTTTATGATCCTGCTAAAAGGAATATCGTATAAATCTCCTTTCTAAGACGGAATCCCATATTAAAACAATATTTTTTCAGGCCTTAAAGATAGTGTGTTTACACTTTTTTAATGGACAATATTCAGTAAAACCATAGATAAAGGAAGCTGTTATAACTGATTTACTGTCTTTTAACGAAAAATTTCCTAGTCCTTACTGAAAAAATATCATACAAGTTCTAACTACTCAATTTTATCTTCTCCATAACCAGGGGTGGGGAATTTTTTCAAATTCTTACCAGCCAAGGAATTATTTCACCAGCCCGCAAGATGCAACAACACGCAGTTGAAAATAGTTAAGACAAAATCGCACGCGATTACAGACAAAATTACTATTACTACAATGCATTTTCATAATTCTTTTTTCTATAATATTAAGAAATATGTATAACAGAGGTAAGATGAATATTAGATAGAACTTAGTACCATATTTACAGAGTAATAATTTGGAAAGTTAAAATATCTAGATTAAAAGAGTGCTTCTGATAATGTGCCTATTGCCTACAGTTTTTCAAAAACTAAAAATGCACTCGCCACTGGCGAGCAAAATGATGTATTTCCCCATCCCTGTCCATAACTGAAATTTGTTTTGTTCTTTAGTGCTACTGCTTTGCTTTCGCAGATTTTATTTTGTTAGATTATATATTTCATACAGTAAAATTTGCTAAGGAAATCTCAAATGATGGACAAAAGAGTTCGTTTTAGACGGTGTTCTGTCGTAGCAGGTATGCTTTTATAGTATTTCTTCGTTAGAAATTATATAGTTGCATTTTAATCAGGATTCCGTCATAGGCAGGTTTCGTTTTCAAAGTATTAGTTGTATTTTTTTTGTGTTTCGATTTTTGTGGAAACTGCTCTCTCATATTTTGTGAACATTTAAACTGGCAAAAATACTAATGAAGTAAAATAAATAGAAATGTGTGCATATACGAAGAAAATCGCATCCCCTCTCCCTAACCCCCAAAATTGCCTCTGATTTCAGGTGCATGTAACACTCCAGATCACTGTATACGTCTGAATATTCAGTACTCAATTTTGAGCGTAACATTGCAAACGTATTGGGACTTCGCATTGAGAAATCTATTAAAACCAAATAATTTGCAGAAAATATCAGTTTCTGTTACATTAAAAGTGAAAAAAAAGTTACTGTAATAGTGGTAAATGTACATAGTGTAAAATCGTATGTACTACATTAAAGCGGTTACAGGCAGGGCTGGCAAGTTTCTGCCAGTAAGTGGCAAAAACTGGCAGAAACTAAGAAGTAATACTAATAAGAACTTTAACATGCAATGATTCATAATTCACACATGTATTTAATGTATAAAAAATTTAGTTAAAAAATAAGCTAACATAAAGGCTAACACTGCATTAAATGAGATTTAAATCTTGCATTTGTGAGTTTAAATGATATTTCCATCATTAATTAAAACTAAGTAAATTTTATGAGCAGCTGCAATAGAACAATAATGTTTTTTCTTTGTTTTATCCAAATTATTTGTTATTTATCATGAATAAAATATATAAGCAATTGAATACTACTAAAAAAGTCCCAGATTATGTCTTCAAATGAATTTATGCCAATTTCTACCAGTTTCTGCCGGTTAAAACCACTTTCTGCCAATTGTTTCTGCCGGCAAAAACCCAGCCCTGGTTACAGGTTAATTTTTCAGAATGTCTTGATCTTAATTTAGAGACTAAACCAGAACTAACAAGGAAGGTCTCCATACGGGCATACTCAGAAAATTCTGAAAAAATTACAGAATGTTCTTCTCATATAGTTATACATGTTTATAAAAAACATTTCGGCGGAATCTCCTTATAACGTCCGTAAAAAAATAATAAAAATTTCGTTTATTTGGCGATTTATCTCCGGTTGGCGAAAAAACGAAATTTTGAAAAATACGCTTTTACGCTTCGAATACTTTTTAAAGAAAAAACTTTCTATGTTCAATTTATTTAAATAATTTTAGTTTAAGTAATTTTAGTTTTGCATTTTTACTTTACTTTAAGTGTAATTTTGTCACATACGTTTATACGTACTTAAACAAAATGAAATTAATATATTTTATCATTTAAAACACAATTTAAATTGATTAAAATTGTTCCAAATTGAAAAATACACTGTTAAAAATCTGCTGCATTTTGTTGCAACGCACTCCCTTGCTTGTATAGAAAACGGTTACTTGGCCGTGAAATGGAGCTTTCTCATTGGTTGGAATAGAGATATTATATACAAGCGGAGGAGTGCGTTGCAACAAAATGCAGCAGATTTTTAACAGTGTATGACACGGCCAATTCACGGTGCTATGGAGCATTCTCATTGGTCAGAAGAGAGATATTCTTTAAAAGTAGTGGAGTGACGTTGCAGTAAATGCTGCAGATTTTTAACAGTGAAGTCAATTGAAATCAATTTTCAGATTCGTTAAAATCGTCTGCTGTTGGCGAGGAAATGCACTGTACGCCAAATCCCGCGTCGCTTTCAGCTTTTCACGCCAATTATTCCAAACTATTTTATTTTTTTACATATCTAATAATGTAATTCCGCCGCTAATTTTCACTGATCCTTTATTACCTACATGAGTAGTTTAATTCGTATTTTTTTCAAAAAATTCTGAGTATGCCCCCAATGGAGACCTTCCTTGTAAGAAGAAATTAAGTCTTTTGTCTTACTGAATTAAACATCGTTAGACTACTTTTTCTCCTAGCTTGTAATATTAAGTTACCGGTTTTTCTATACAGAGGTCGCAATGCACAAGTCTTATATCGCAAAATTGTCATTTTCTGCTAGATTTACAATTTTTTTTCTTTAACCCCGTAACTGGGAAGTTTTTTTTTACAACATAAATAAAAAATACAGGCTAAACACCACTTTTTCCATTTTAAAATATTTGCCTTAATTAATCGAAAAGTATTTGACAATCAATAAAGATAAATTTAAAGTTACAAATTAGTGCTATCAAACAGTTTCTAGTAACGAAGCAAATAAAATGTTCTTGCCCGAATCCAGTTCGGGCAACACTGTTAAGGGGTTAAGTGCATGTAAAACTGTGTTAACCCTTTGCGGCGCGCTGGTTTCATAGATATACCACTTAATTTTAATTCCCAAACGCCACATTGGCACCAGAATTTTGTTAAAGAAAATTACGGTTTATTGAATGCCTGAAATATAGCCTTTTCTTATTTATAAATAAAGTTGTTTTCAAATTCAGGTGTCAGTCATTTATTTCAATACTTAAGCAATGATTTCGCCCTGCAAAGGGTTAAATCGCATAAATATTGCGCGGCGTACACACTCTAAAAAGTAAATTTATCAATTTTACACATACGTGTGTGTAAATTTCAAAAATTACACATTTGTCATAAGATTTACACATCTTTTTGCAAAAATGTACCTGTTTATGTGTTTTTAGCTGATGAAACTGTTTTCTTATCACTGGAAAAACTCATAGAAATCTGTAATTGTAGGAAAACGACTGAATTTACACGAATACGTGCGTTATTATAATTTACACATAATTATGTATACACAGATAGGTATGTAAATTTCTAAAATAACCCACTTTTTATAAAAATGACACATTTTGTATGAAACATTACCAATTTTTATGTGTATTTAATTCGTGACATTAAGTCTGTGAGTTATTATCGGTTAATAAACCCAGACAACTGTGTAAATTCGGAAAAGCACCACGATTTAAACGAATTGGAGTGTAACATATATAATTATATATTTGTAAATCTTAGTGTGGATTAAAAAAAAAAAAAAAAAAAAGAGGGCTGATAATACAACTCAGGGGAGCACTTTTTAGCTCATTGATTATCAAAGCCCGAGAGCTAATATGCCCGCCGATTCTGTATGTACGTAGCACAATAACTCTAGATAGAAATATCCGATATACTTGAAATGTGTTTTCTGGGTTCATTCTGATAAGGCGCATCCCTGATAAGTTTTGGGGGTTCGTTGGTTAATTATAAAGGGGGAAACGAGGACTAACTCCCCCAATTTAGATAAATGTGTTTTTTCATGCAAAATTTTTTGATTTGCTTCACATTTTTATGCCTATTTTATTCATAATAAACTTTCTTGATTGGATTTAGAGGTTTATTGATTAAGTATAAAAGGGGTCACCCCCCATAATTTAGATAAAAGGGTTTTTCATGCTGAATTATTAGGCATTTTTCAAATTTGGTATACCTGTTTATTATGCTAATTAACTTCTCTGATTAGATTTGGAGGTCCTTGGTTATGTATAAAAAGGAAAAAGTGCAAAAAGTCCCCCCCCCCCTTAATTGAGATAAAGGAATTTTCATAAATATTTAATTTGCTTCATTTTTTTAGGCTCATTCTAGTAAGGTGATTTCCTGGTTAAATTCGGAGGTTCATTTGTTAAGTATAAAAGGGGGATTGAAGCAGCCAATACGGCCCCCCTTATTTTAGAGAAATTGGTTTACATGCAGAATTAATGGATTTGCCTCAAATTCGGTATACAAGGTTATTCAAATGAGATGCGTCCCTGATTATATTTCGAGGTTCATTAGTCAGTTATAAAGGGGGGGGGGCAGGGGCTTATCCCCCTTAATTTAATTGTTAAGGGGCATTACTAATTGAAATAACTTCATAATTTGCAAATAGTATGAATAGCCTGTGAGCTCAGTGTCATCAGTTTAATGGACATTTTTCTTTTTAAGGTGCGTTCGTAATTATGCAGATACGAAACATATAGTAGTCGTTAGTCCCTCCATCTGTCCGTCTGTCTGTCCTCATATAACAACGCAAAAACTACCCAACCGTATGCTTTAAAATTTTAAAAGTATGATGAATGAAAATTTTGTCATTTCAAATTTTTATGAAAATCGGATGTGTAATTTAATTACAGGGATGGTCAAAAGTTACCGTCACATTACAGCCAATGGGGACAAATGTTTAAAGTGCATTTTAATGGTGTTACAGCCTTTCAAACAAGGGTGAAACTTTGTTTTTGGCATATTTTAAGTATTTTAAACATGTTAAATGATTTCACATGCAATAAAATTGATATACATTGCTGAGTTTTACTATGAGTTACATCCTATATCATAGAAAGTATATAGTATTTCCAAGGGCAAACAATATATTTCTATAAATACTATACAGCAACCGAAATACTATATATTAGAGATGATTGCTAGAAATGCATTTTTAGTACTGATATAAGTTTTTAACTAACTTTCCCACATTGCGTTGTATGCATAAATACTGTAGATCATATACTGAAAATACAGATCATACAGAATATACAGATCCTGTACAAAAAATTAAAAATATTTTTCGTTTAAACATTCACTCATTTAACAAATAAAAACAGATTTTTACCATAATCTATTTTTTGAATGCATTCTAAAGTTAAGCATGATATTAACATAAAAATAATAAATTTTAAATCTTTAGGGAAAGAAAAAAGAATTTATTCCTGCGTACAATAACCAGATCTAATCTTGTCGTCATTACATACATATTACATTACATTACATACTATATGAAAAATACAGTAAAGCAATTAAAATTTTTTTGCATGAATCACATCCGCACACAAACCAATCACCTGCCCATCTTATCTGCCCAATAAATCGTCTGCTCAACAATAACATGAAAAGTTATTTTATTCCACTAAATTATTCGTAAGCAGTGTGTGGCGGGGATAAAATAGAACAATATTTGTATTTATTGAATAAGTTTTCAATGTCACAAGCTGACAACTTCATTACAAGTGATATTTAAATAAAAATTCAGCAACTATGCGTTTATTGAGAAATATTTATATATACACATATGAATTATATAGGATTTGTGGATAATGTGATTATATGTATGTGGATTATATGGATTATACGAGTCATACACGTATGCAGCAGTAAGTACTATGATAATATTAATTAATATGAAACAATTTATTTTTTAAAAATACTTTTATCCGTAATTAAATTTAAGAATTGCATTCCATTTATGCTGTTATTACGTTAAATAAAATATTCTATGTATTTATAATAAATTCAAACAGTAAATTAATAAGTATAACTTCGCGTAGCCATTGCTAAAAATACTGTTTTTGTTATGTTCATAGTTCATAATATATTTTGACTTATCTGAGAACTTTAGTAATCAAATTTTAATTTTTAAATTGTATTTTCCTGAATGTAATAACACTAAAACTTTTATAAATAGCTGGGCGTAAACTAATTTCGAGTGGTTAAAAAATTCAATAGTTTAAGGAAATTACTTTTTTATAATTCTGCCTTGCATATTTTAGAATCGGGCAATGAATAAAACAAATCAGGAAACACAGAATATTGATTAATTACACGGAGAAAAAAAGGGGCTCATAGGCTCATGCCTATTTAGATAAAAAGGGGCTGCGCAAATAAACGTGCTGCAACTTTTTGGCAATTTTGGACCCCCTCCCGCCCTTTCGATGTCATACGTTATTATCCCCCCTCCCCCTCGCGGTAATATCGTTATCAAAGTGTATACATTTTAATTTTTAGAATATAGATTATTTTATTTGAAGTAATATACAACACGATTTAAATTTATTTTCCGTATTTTATTGATTCAAATGAAGAGAATTCAATAAAGCTTTATTCAAATAACGCTTAAAATAAACATAAATAGTTACTACTTAAAAGTATTTTATAAGAGCTTTTTGTTACATAATGCATTCAATAGAAATAGTCTTGTTGCACTTGCCCTTAACGGGGGAGGGAGGGGGGATGGCAGACAAATTTTTACCAACAAAACAAATGAACAACATTCTTTCAGTTTTATTTATTAGTAAACACAAGCTTCATTTCAGATATACTTCACATACGGTTTCTTAAACTGTGATTATGTATGCATATGAAGATGATTAGTATTGTCAAATGTTGGGGTAGGCCATATTTTAGAATTAGATACTTTTATAATGATTTAGTGATTTTAATAGTGACTTTGTATTTTCATAAAATATATAACAAGCTAAATAAATATAATATACAATTTTGAACCAAAGGCCATGCTACAAATAACAAGAAAAATCATGCTTTAAGCATAGATTATGAAGCACTTTCCAACACTTAATGAAATCTTTAACAAAACTTTGTTATTTAGGGAAATAATAGTGTATAGCCAAATATACCCAAATATGTATTCCAGTACATTAGAACAGCCCTGTATTTCATATGTCAGTTCATATAATGGGAAAATTTAGTTTAGCAAGAATATACCCAGTAGCTTGAAATTTCTTTTTCAGCAATTCATACTATTAGATGCAAACATACTTTAATATTTTTGTTCAGCCCTGTAGTTTACATTGTACCTTTATTACACGTCAGCATTAGGCTAAAATTTATTGTAAACTAAAACACTTTTAAAACAACTGAAATCATTCTCATAAATCATCATTCATAGGCGTCCATGTACCGAATTCTTTGCGTGGCCCTGTATATCCCTTTATCTATATTCTGCAAACATTTCTCAGTAAATTGAATGCAGCTCAGCGTAAAAATGCATAGCTTATTTAAGAACCACCTTTAAATAATTTACGCTCATATTCAGTAACGTTCGTGAGCTCTTTTGGGTAGCCCTGTATATCAACTATAACATTTATACACACCATATAATGTGCATATATTTAGAGAAATATAAACGCGAATATCATAATTAAAATGCATTTCATCCCTCCATCAGCCATCATCGGACATATGTACGGTACTTCGGAAAGAATATACTATTTGAAATCTTTTGTATGGCCCTGTAAATTCTATGCACTTCATATTATGCAAGACAGTAGCGTATAATTTATATTAAGCTTCAGTGACATATATCAATTTATTATACATGAAAAAGCTTAATATATTTAAAATATGTCACACACAATTCCCCCTTTTACCATTATCTAATGGAATTCTTTTGTGTGGCTATGTAAATGAATAATAGCTACATTTTCACCTTATATTTTATAGAATGCATATTTTAATGTTTGACAGGGTATGATATCGTTAAAATTCCTTTGAAACTATTTTTCCCCAATAGGCCGTTATGTAATAGGAAACTTTTGATTCGCCCTGTAGATAAACTAATCATAATAGAAACTTCATTTTCAATAGGGTTCGTGCTAGGGTAAACGTCAATAACGTCCTAAAATTTCATAGCAATCAGAGTATATTAACGATTTTTCCCCATAGGAGGTAATGTAATGGGAAACTTTTGATTCTCTCTGTAGATAAACTAATCATGGTAGATACTTCATTTTCAATAGGGTTCGTGCTAGGGTAAACCTCAATAACGCATAAAAATTTCATAGCAATCCGAGTATATTTACGGGAGTTAGAGCGCGGACAGACGGCCATCCGGCCAGACGGACAGACGGCCAGACAAACCAAATGCATAAGCACTTTTAAACTTTGTTGGAAAGTGCTAAAAAGAGACAATTTTGTTTGGATCAAAATGATATCAAAAGGCAAACAGCTCTCCCCCTAAAGATATCTTACGATATCATGTGCCAGACATCCCTCCCCCCTGAAATGATAACGTTATATATGCACAGCCCCAAACATGTAGGTTAGAAAATAATAGATTTTAAAGTATTCTAATATTTTATAAGGAGCAATTTGTAGTACATCTGTAGATCTGTGGTTTCAAATGTCAATTCTTTTGAAATTATTTTAAACATTCAGCCCTCAATATCATTTTTTTTCACGGTTTTAGTAATTATAGCTATAATAATAATAAAGTAATTATAGCTATAGGATAAAGTAATTATAGCTATTAATAAAAAAATAATTTTAAAAGAAATTTGTTATGGTGTCCATTACTGGCACATCAAACTTACATAAGGTAAAACGATGAAATGTAATAATTCATATGTCAAAATGTAAATATTCATACTTATATTAAAAAAATAAGTAACAAAAAACATGAAGACTGATTTCATGTGCAGATTTATCACATATATAATAAAGAACATGTACAAAAAAGTTATGTCTATCTTTTATGGTTTGGTGATTATTTTTTTTTTTTTTTTTTGTTTTCTTTTTTGTCGGTTTGTTTATAAAATTATGAAAAAAAGTTTAAACAGGTATATTGATGATATTAAAACTATTTGTTTACATGTGTACAATGGAGTGTAAATGGCCAAAATACATTGTAAGTATACAGCTTTGTGGTCGAGCTGTTCTCAAATTTAAAATCTTTACGTGCTCTCACACTTTTTAATTCATTTTCCTAAGAAACACTTGAAATTTTCATGAGTTTTTAATCATGAACAATGTAATCGTACAACGTTTTTTATTTTTAAATAAAAATACAAAACCTCTCGGAAAATACTGTCAAAGTAATTGTTTTGAATCGAATATTTTACGTAGAAGCACGATATAGAGGATTCATTTGTCGTCGCATGACAAGAATCTCTTGTAACTTGATAAGTTTTTTATTTTTCACAAAATATAAAACGCTTTTCCATTTCAAATTGCTTAAATAATCAGACTTGCTAATTTTAAGACAACGTTTAGGAATCATCCAAAAACCTTTATGTTCCTGAAGAGAAAATTTAAGAATCAACTTAAAACAAACCATGCAATTTTATTTTGCGATCATAAAAACAATTAGTTCGCTATTTATTTATACTGAAGTATCAAGATAAAACTGTTTATTTTGAATATTATGCACAAAAATGTCTTTCGCATATTACGCAGAAATCGGTATAAGAATAAAATTTTACACAATTATCTGTGCATTGTGGAAATAACACAAAATACTGTGTTGTTTAAATATTACACAAATGTAACAGAATATTACACAGATATGTGTATTCTTGTGAAATTTACACATTAAAGTGTGTAATTTAAGCGTGATAACTTTTACACATTTAGTCTTATCAGATTACATACTTAAATGTGTTTTTTTTATTATTTATTTACACATTAGGCGTGTATTTTGGCAATTTACACACCAATTTACACATATAGACATGTCGTTTTTGTATCATCAATATACCTGTTTTTATGTGTAAATTTACATATTTAATTTTTTAGAGTGCCTTGTCAACGCACGTTTTTTTTCTCCAAATTTCTTTTCTTTCCGAGGTGTCGATTTATTTTGATATTTTATGGCAGCACATATATTGGTCAGAGTTCTGCAGAATTCGAGGATTAACCCCTTCGCGACGGGAGCTTTTTACGAAAATTTTAATGTTTCGTCACCGGTTTTTTAAATGAGAAATTTGTGCCTTATTAAATCGAGAAAATTCATCGATTAAACAAGACAAATTTTATAGTAAAATTTTATCTGTGGGGGATAAACAAGGATTCTTAAACCTTTTGGCGGCACGTACACGTGTCGCTCGTCCTCAAGGGGTTAAGAAGCTGAAGGGAAAGTTATTTTTCGCTATAACAGGTTTCATTAGAACATGTTGCAATTTTCATTGGATTTTTAATAAGTTCGATACATCAAATTCTGCGGTTTAATCGGGTGCGTATTATTAGAGCTCTTCTGCACTTAAAAAAACGTTATATTGAAAGTTCTTGAATATGCATTTTATTTTAAGGTTCCCGCAAGGTTTTGGAAGCTAAACAACGCCGGTTTATGGTATCGTTTCAAAGCTTTCCTTTTTGAACTTTTTTAGAATACATGACCAGTACACATTATGGCTTGCATTGATAACGAAAAATTGAGCAATACATGTAACAAGAACGAAAAAACATTTATCAAACATAACTTATAAAGCTCTCCTACAGAAAACATTATTTTTTTTTTCATCTGCAAAGAAAAGACATAAATAAGCAATTGAAATAAAATTGCCTGCAAAATATTTTCCCTTAAGGACCAGACACATAGCACTAACTTCTTATGGTCAAGCGTCGCTCTCTCTGATCTTTCGTGTCGGCGCTTTGATGTATAAATTGCTTTTTCAGTGCACTGAATTTGAACTTCAAGAGATAAATCGAACGCGAAATCAGTTGCCAGCTTTACGACTGAAGAAGGGGATATAAACTTTTCCTGCCTTTGTCAATTCGATAGGCTTCGGACCTCAAAAATCATTTAAAGAACTTCCAAAACTAGCAAACTTTTGTTCCGTCCCACCGATAGTCCGGAAACACAGCTTCTTCGAAGATAGATTTATTGCTCTTTTAGTGTATCTGAAAGTAATGATGTTTGCGTGCAGCCTTATCAATCGTGATGAAACATTTTTTCGTGTGCCCTGTAAATTAACTATAAATGCTGCACTTAATTTTTATATTTACGCGATTTGGAGCACGAGCAGACAAACTGAAATCATAAACAATCTTTAACTCAGTTAACTGTTACAAATGCTTTATAAATTAAATTTCCAGTTAAAAAATGGCCACTTAATGGCGGGGGGGAAAGAGTAAGATTGCTGACTTTATTATAATGGGCTGGTTGGTAGCTAACACCTTGCGTCAGATTATATCCTGATGTTTGTCTACAGTTGAATAAACTACATAAACTTCTTTAATTTTGTATAATTTTTTAAACGTTTATGATGATTACTTATGCTACATGAGTGTTTTTTGGTGTCAAAGTAATAAACACTTCAAAAAAAGATAATTCTTGTATCTGTTTGATATATTTATGTAGTCTGTTAGTGTTTATAAGAACCAAATTTTCTTGTTGTGTTGACAATTCCCTTTTTAAATTGTTATAATCTTAAGCGCTTTTTAGTAGTAATCACGTCACGCGAGAAGGGGGGGAGAGGGAGAAGTAGAACGTTAAGCTTATGTAAGAAACCAGGGCTTAGAAGTCGGTAGGAAAAATGGCCGACTAGGTCTTCGACTCCGGAAACTTTAAGGCTCCAACTCCTGGCTGGCCAATATACTACTATTGCTGTTGGTTAAAATTATGAGGGAACGTAAGAAAAATAAGGCGAAAATTTCACTATTTCGGTATTAATTCAATTCTTAGAGCTTTGAAAAGAAAAAAAGACACATATTTCGTTTTACTAATTTTTCAATTTCATGTCGCACAAACCCCAAACATCAAACTATCGAAAACAAAAAATCAAATAAGAAATTTTACTGTTTTGTATCCGTGGACTTGAAAAGGGGAAATCTTTACAATTCGGATGTTAATTCGTGTTCTCGTGAATAGAAAAAAAATTTCGATAGAGACGGGGAAAAAAAATGAAAATTGTACTAGTTCGAAAATAATTTGGGATGTACTAGAGTTCTTAATTAATGTTTTCTTGACTGTGTGTGCTGGGATGTATAATGGAAATGTTAAATAAGCTGGAGCCCGACTCGCCTACTCCGCAGGCCTGGTTTGTACTTTCTGGTTTTAATTTCATTTTTTAAATGACTAGTTTGGGACAGATTTCGAAAATGAGTCACTTATTTATTTTTAAAAACAACAAAATCGAATTACAATAAAGTCGTAACATAAAACATCTTTTTTAAAACACATTAATAATATTTATAATTTAATTTATTAAGTTTCAACGAGGATGTTCACAATTGGGACCTTTTTAATTCGAAACTGCCAATTGTTGCCCAGAATATTTAATAAAATTTCGCTTTCATAATGAACTTCAAGGAAGATAAGGTGGGTAAAGCCGCCATTAGTTACCTTTCCTATAGTTGATCAAATTTTTAAAATATTGCTCTATTTTAGGCGGAACGAGTTTTATGCGTGGCACTGTGCATAATATTTTTGTTTAAATGATGGATCGCTTGGTGTCGCTTTGCTTCCATCTGTAAGAGAAGCCATTTTATGATTTTAATTGAAAAGTGAAAATTTAGTTCTTAATTAGTTGGAATCAATTACGGTGAGTTGAAATAATCTACTTCCATCTTGCTTATTTCAACTAATAGTCTAATAAGAATTATTGTTGACAACAGCCCAAGCAAGGTTCTGTCTAGACTTTTCTCACTGGGTCCTGTTTTAATGAATTTTTCTAATATTTGTGAAGGTTTCAGTCAATTTTGTGAATTTTAAATTATCGATGTTTTCAGGTTCTATTCTTCATATGTAAAAAGTTAATGTGCTTTCTGGTGAGCTCAATTGCTTATTTGTAGGCCAGATTTAATTTTTAAATGACTAAATTTGCGAAAGATTTAATTTGTAGATGAAAAAAATTCTGTGAAAGGTCTATTTAAGAAACAAATAATTTTGTGAAGAGTCCTGATTTTGGATAAAATGTTATGTTAGGATCCTGTTTGGGGATAAATTTTGTGAAGGGTCCTGTTTTGAGAAAATTTTGTGGAAGGTCCTATAAGGGACCTAAAATTTTCCTTAGGATATCCCTGACAAGGATGGTATTTTAAATATTTTAGATTTTCTGTCGATTTCTTTCGCCTAATCAAATATTGGGAAAATGGCAATAAAACAAAACTATTTCAATTTTATTGCTGTTTAATTTCAACAGATTTCATTTTTGTTCATCATAGGACGTTCATTAAGGGTTGTAGCAATCACGTTAGTTTACTTCTGAAACTTAGAAGGAAGGAAATAAAAAGAAAAGCCCGTAGCACCGATTTTATTTGATCAATTATTGCGGAGTCACCCTACATATCAAGACATTCGTTTATAAATTCTGATGTGAATTATTTTGGAATTTTGCGAAAAGAATTACCCCATGCTTGAAAAGATAAAAATATAAGGTCATTAAATATGAAACATCAGATTTGAGTTTTTTTTAATTTAGAAATTCAGATTTCTCGCCAAAAAGTTTTAATAGTTACTTTTACTTTATAAAAGAACATTTACTTCTTTTTCTGCCTCTTCTAAAATATGAGACCCCAATCCGAAAAAAAAAAAAAAAAAAAAAAAAAAAAACATTTTTCAACACAATTATGCAAAAGTATCTACAATTATATTTGTAACACGAAATTTATTTATATAAAAAATGGGCAAATCAATGTTCTATAATATTTTTAAAAAAATCTCTGAATAGCGGACACTTTATGATCATTCTGCATAAAGTCTGGTTGTGCCCAATTTTCTTTTTTCGGGTCGGAATTATTCTCATTTTCTTTCTGCAGGCCGCTTTCACGTTAGAGCCTTATTACATTTAGGTTATTTAGGTATTTGGGTTTGTGCAAGTCGGGTTGTTGAGATTTTATCGAAATTTCAACTGAACTATGTTTCAGGTGAAAATAAATACGTATTTGAATATTAATGAATACATATTTAATTGCCTGCATGTGAAATAAAATGAATATAAGATATATTATACTGTATTATTTCCTTAAAGTACGATTATAAAGATTTTTGTTTTCTCTCTCGAAATATGTATTAAGAAATTCGTTTATATATTTTGGTGTGAATTAATTTTAGCATTTTGCAAAAAGGATTACCCCGCGCTTGAAAGGATAAACATATTAGGTCATTAAATATGAAACATCTGATTTGAGTTTTTCTAAAATATGAATCCCCAATCCAAAATGAAAATAAAATAAACCGTGTTTCAGTGCAATTATGAAAAATTATCTACAATTATATTCCTAATACCAAATTTATTTATATAAAAAAATGGACAAACCTAAAAATCTAATATTCTATAATACTTAAATAATCGCTGAATATCGGACACCTCAGGATCATCTTGCATAAAATCGTTTTGTGCCCAATATTCTTTTTTCGGGTCGGAATTATTCTCATTTTCTTCCTGCGGGCCGGGTTCACCCCAAAATATTTATTGGTTAGGTTATTTAGGTTTTTGTTAGATATTTTTTTTCTCTCTGAATACACACACATCTTCAATTTTGATAGTTGTAGTAAATAAGATATGGATTTTGTATATCAGATTATTTTGGAATATGCAAATCAAGACTTTTACTGCGAGTGTATTATTTTAACAAGACACTCATTTTTCTGGAAATTTTGCCAGCCAAATTGAAATTTAAATATTTTAAAACTACTTTTCAATATACCCAATAATTGAATGTGAATTTTCAGCTTGAGATACTCGTACTCTGCACAATACTATTTGTTTGCCACTGTCAGACTTTACTGTAGTAATAAGGTTTTATATTTAACATTTATTTTTTGCCATATTTTTACGTTCCACCGCTCCAAAAATATTTAATTTACTCTTTCTCCAAATATAACTGTATTTCAGAAATCTTTGTGCTTTTTGCTAAGGATTGGCCAAAACACCTTTTTAAGACCGAAACAGAATTTTGGTATTCCTATTTTTTGGCCGAAAACGAAAATGCCCCAAATTTTTTTTAATTAATGCATATGTATTTATTAAATATGCATAATTATTCATTATATATTAATTATATTTATTAAATATACATAATTATCTATATGTATGGCCCAGGTTGGTTCTCTGTGCCTTAAACAATGACTTTATTTCCATGTTTTAAAAAATAATTTATTAACGACACAAATATTTTCCCATTATACGAATTTCATGTAATTAAAATGTTGTAGATATACACACCTCGATTTATCTTTCAAAATGATTTTTGTAAATCATACTTTGCTATACTAGAAGCTTCTCAAACTTCTGCGGTTTAAAAGTAATTTTTTTTATCATCGTTAAGTCTGCAACTTTTAATGAACATGTGAAAAAGTTTAGTCATATATGCTTTATAGTTTGCACTCGCATCTTGAGTCAGTCGTGACTGATAATTATAAACAATGACATTCAAAGTAATAAATAGCTCATTTGAGCTCAAATCGACGTGTACGGTTAAAAATTGCTGAAGGAAGGAAGAAACAGGATTTTTTTTAAATTATATTTTCGGTCTAGTTGAATTTTCAACAGCAATTTGGTCGAAACTCTGATTTTGTGCCCATCAACGGCTGAGAGGTTCTGCTCTCGTAGCTTGTAGACGGGAGGTGCTAGGTTCGAACCCAATCGCGCCCGCCGGACTAATCGTTCGGGGTTTTCAATCTTTTTCTTCCAACCTTGAATTTTCTTGCGCATATACGGGGGTTATGTTACCCTAGAAAAACCCCCTAAAGAGGGCATCCCCCCTTTTGGCCTATATCTCACGTGTTGATAATCGGCCTCATAAACAAAACCAAAACAAACCGGATTTTGGGCCGAAAGCGAAACTTAATTTTTGGTCTATCTTTACTTTTGTTTTCTCAGCAGAGATTTCCTCCAGATCGGTATTTTTAAAGTTCTGTTTTTGTAATGCTTTGCCAGTATTTCTGTATTAACTTTTTAAACGCCAGATATGCATTACAGTCAGTTTGACTGTGTTGGTTTTGAATTTTTTTTTTCTTTATGATCTCTTTGTTCAAGGTTAGTGAAACATTGTTTTATGAATGTTGTCATTGTAGCTGTTTGCTTATTAAGAAATTCCGCTATTTCACAAAAGGAAAAAAATGACCATTATGGAATTTTGTCGAAGAAAATGATTTTGTAGTCTTTTTGTGACGGGAGTAGTTTATAAAATTTTAAATTGTATGTTAAAAATCTAGCAAACCGTTAATTATCACAAAATACTTCTACAATTTCAAAGGGAAATTTTTTAAAGAGGGAAAGGGAGGCGTCCAAAAGATATACATAGGAGCCAATTTTGTTAACAAATAAGACACATTTAATGGCTAGCCATATAAGTATACATGTTAATAAAGTTTTAAATTGTATGGTAGTAATCTAAGAAGCCGTTAATTATCACAAAATATTTTTTTAAGTGAAATGTTTTTAAAGGAGGAGGCGTGCAAAAAATATTCTTAGCAGCCAATTTTGTAACAAATAAGACATTTACTGGTTTACCATTTAAGTGCATGTCTTGTGTGTATTATGAAGATATCTTAAGTTTTTAACAATGTCCACAGGTTCAATGAAACGACTTTGAGAAAAATGCATTTAAAATATATAAAATAGATTTATTAGAACTACAGCACGATAATTTTACATTAGCAAGGCAGCAGTGGAAACGAAAAATATTTTAAGCTTAAAGGAAATTTTTTGAAGGTTTTACATTTGGCATCTCTCGCCATTAAATATATTTTACATTCAATATGTTGCTGATTTTTCGCGCCGACGTTTCATTGTTTCAATTAGATATAATTTTTCTAGCAGTAAAATAAACCGCTTTTTTTTTTAACGTCTTAAGCTTACAAAGTAGTTTCAAAAAGCACTCCCGAGATTCAAAATTCAGTTAGCTAAAATGCAAAGATAATATAATTATTACAGTTCTTAAATTTTTCATACTGTAACCTTTAAAAATGTTGGAACCAATAGATGGCATTGAATTTTCTTTGCCTGTAAAAACGCTTAAGACGACTTCAAAACGCCCCCCCCCCCCCCCGTTTAAAAGACGAATCTATATATTTGCGTAAAATGACAAAAATGTGAATTTTCCAAATTTTGCTTTCTTAAAATGAATTTAGACATGAAACGCATTTTTACGAAGCTTCGAAAAGAATAGAAAATAAAAATACCCGAAAAAAGCTTTTTACTGCATTCATTTTGCTTTTAAAATGTTTAGAGTTGCTATCTTTTTTTTTTTTTTTTTCTTCAAGTATATCTGTATAATTAAAATGATAAAACTTCAACACACAGTTCTCAAATGACTTGTATTTTATGAACGTTTCTAATGGTACGTTTTATAAAATTAACAATAATATTTTTAATGATGTAAACGATTTTTTTTTTTTTTACTTTTAAAGTATACAATTTTTTGATAATTTGATTCTTAGTGTTTTTTCTGATATTTCTTGATTTTCAGAGCATTTTCAAGACTTTCGTTTATTTTTTTTAACCCGGGAGAACGCGCGCTTACTCAGGCTATGAATGGTTTTGACTTTGTCACCAATAACAGCAAATAATAATCGTCACTTTATTTAGAAAATAAATCTTACAAATTCAGAGATAAAATTAGTTGACGATCACTTTACAAAAGTTAGTGATTACAATTGTAAAAACCATACTCACCCTGGGTTTATCAGGCCCGGCGCGCGACCTCCCGGGTTAAGTAATGCGCATAGAAATAAGTGTTACACTTTTTTTTTGCTGAAAATTGTTTACCACCATAAATTCCGGAAGGGCTATTCTTCGCCTTATTTAGCTTTATTAATTTTTGTTATTAAATAAAACGAATTTTAAAATAGTGGTAGCTTTTGACTGTTAGATAATCAAAATTTTATAAAATTGTAGCTGTTTAAATACAAAGTCAATTTTTCGCACAAATATTTCATTTTCGAAGAAAAATCGATTAATTTTTTGAAAGTATTCTTCAATTAAAGTCTAATCTAATTTGCAGTAGATGAAACATTGATAGCTTGAACGGTTTAAAAGTGAGAACATAATTATTAAAAAAAAAAAAAAGAAAAAAATCTAGGTCCTTTTTGTCCGTTTTGACACCGTTCCGCTAAACTGGTTTAATTATTGGGAAGACAAAAGACTGTTTTGAAGGCATATTTTAGACTGTGGTGTAATAGTAAAAAAATAATAATAATAAAGAATGGATACGATATAGAGTATACGGTATAGCTTTGAGATACAGGGGATATATGGAGTTCTGAAAAGAGAAAATGCAGGAATGTATGGCGTATACTTTCAACTGCACCATGGTTTTTAGTCTTTTTTTTTTTTTTTTTTTTTTTTTTAAGGTTCAAAAATTAGGAATTAAAAAAATGAACGCTCTCCTTAATTGATAGACGAAACTTCCCCGAACTGTATTTTAAACATTCCGAAGATCTCAAATTTCGTCATTAAATAAGTTAATTTTTCTATTCTAAAATAGTTGTTGCTTAATGGCCTGTGGGCCATAGATTGCATATCCTTACATTTTAACAGGTAGCCTGTAGCTCCGGCTATATTTTTCAACTTTATCATCTTAATGAAACATTTACTTATTTTTTTTTCCCCTCTTAGAATGATTTTCTCCATTATAATTACTTTTTCACAGTGAAATATTATAATGTCCCGATTAAGGCTTTTTGGAACTACAAATTCCTTACGACCACAAGGTTTTGTATGTGAATTCAGTTATTCATTTTCTATATTTTTGATGACATTTGTTTAATCAAACATCTGTTACTTTCAATATACCAATGTATTGAAGCCGGACTAATTTTTTTTTTTTTTTTTTTTTTTTTTTTTTGTCATAATTGTTTATTTGCATTTTCAATTCATCCGGTACAAATTAAAATACATATTCTTGGCTGTTAGCGTAGTTATTAATTTATTATTTTAGTAATGTGTCACAATTATCTCTAAATCTCTGTTTTGGACGGATTTTAATTTCGCCTTAATCCCCTAATGCCCGTAGAATGAATTCTAAAAATTCCGTGATGAAGAGAATCCAAGTTCATACCCAGACAATCTAAATAATTTCGCTTTATTTAATGTCAGAATGACTTTCAGTGTAAAGCAAAGATTTCTTTTTAAATGTAGCAAACCAATAATTTATGAGATTAAAATATTTCGTGGCAAAAGTTTGTGCCTGGCATGAATAGCCAATGCGTTAAATTTTCTAAATGTACTGGATTTGATTCACAGTAAAATTTTTGCTGTATGATTTTGTCAATTAAGTTTTTTAGGTGTTTAGGAAAAGCGCCACCTTTTTCGCTTCCTCTTTATAACGTACTCTTGTGAACCATGTTTTTCGCATTTATTATTACATAAGGCAATTCTTTAATACCCATTTTGCCTGAAATAATTTGAACAGGGTTAGTTACATCCATGAAAACAGTGTCTAGATATAGTAAAATACTGTAACACGACGAAGTACATGACAGTACCTCCTAATGGTAAATTCGAGAATTAGATGTGGCATCTCGGAAACTGTTAGAGAAATCGGCTTAGATGTAGTGACAATTGTGCAGAGTCTTATACATTTAATAGTATAAGGCATTTTGTACACAAATGCGATAAATGGCGCTTGTACAGACGAAAATATTCAGAACTATTGAGGTATTTTGAAAAATAATGGTAAAGAGGTATAAAATAAATTTTATTTCCAAAAAAAGCTATGTAAGCATACCACACAACTGTGTTCATGAACAATTTATTTCAGCTATTAGCAGGGTTGGGGAAACACATTTTGCTCGCTGGTGGCTAGTGGATTTTCTGGTAAGGCGAATGCATTTTTAGTTTTTAAAAAACTGTAGGCAATAGACAATGTCAAACATTTTTTTTAAATTTAGATATTTTAACTTTCCAAATTATTACAGTGTAAATGTGGTACGAAGTTCTATCTTATATTAAACTTACCTTTGTTGTATAAACTTCTTGATATTATAGAAAAAAATTACGAAAATGCATTATAGTAGTAGTAATTTCGTCTGTAATCGCATGCGATTTTGTCATAACTATTTTCAACTGCGCGTTTGTTGCATCTTGCGAGCTGGTGAAATAAATCCTTGGCTGGTAAGGTTTTTGAAAAATTCCCCACATCTGGTTACTAGCATGTTGGCCATAAAATAAGGAACTTGTGTCTGTGTTGGCGTATTTGATACTAACAGACTGAGCAGGGTGTTTTTGCCTTCATACGAGAGCAAATATTCAACCATTTTCCCTTCAAAAAAGCGCATCCCGTTGTTACCCGTATTATGGTATAACTGCCAACTTTGTCTTTTTAATATAGTTTAATAATCCAACTTTGAATCTACCATTTTACTTAAATGTAATTAACTAACTTATCAAATAGTTGAATTTCCTTAATAAATTATCAAATTAGTAACTCACGACTTCCAATTCTGTTAGTTAATTTTATTGTTTTTTTGAAAATAAGGGAAGTAGAGTTAACAAATAATCTATGGCAATATCGCCGAAACTTTCCGGTGCGTAGTAAAATTAGCACCCTACTTTTTCAAACACTCTATTTTTTGCAGGTCTATAAACAAATCGTCACCCTATTATCAAGTGTCCAAGAAACAAATACACTGTTTTTCTTTATTCATTTGATTGTTGGGCTTAATGTGTCCCTATATTTTCAGGGAAATTTTCTCCAAATTTTATCTGTGCAAAGTAAAAGGATTGACTTTAATATTTATTTTAAACTAATAAGACTTATTTCTTTAAATAGTACACGTGTGCAGGGTTCCCAGTTATACCTATTTTCGAGATCGATTCCTATTTTTCTAGTGTAAATTTAAATGTGTCGCGCATGGACAGCCATTTTTACGATTTTTCTTATTATAAATTGGGTATCTGTTTAGGAAGAAATTGAATTTTTTTCAAAGACCCTTAACAAAGTTTATTTCAAAACAGGACCTTTCACAATTTTTTTCTCGAAACAGGATTTCCCTCACAAAATTTTTTACCTCGAAACAGGACCCCTCAAAGTTTTTCTACTCGAGACAGGAAATGTACATTTTCCTACACGGAAAATCGGACAGCGTAGTAAATGAAACTTTTTCCTTATGCATGGTATTTTTTTAAAACTATTTTTATAGAACTATACTTATATCTTGTGCTTTTATAAATTCAAAAACTTGCTCGCATGAACCCCACCAGTGAGGATACACGTGAATTTCTTGTGAAGGCACATATGAACACAGGGAAAAGCATCTGTTGACATGCTTTGTATTTTGTTACTCATTGTCACCATAATCATTAGTTACGTTGTCTGTTGCATTCACCATAAGGGAAATATCTATATTTCTAGTTTCGATGCAATTTGTTTAACCAAAAAATTTATAAAATGAAAATGAGTAAAAACAAAGCTGCTCTGACACCATACCCAAGGATCATTAGTTATCACTTTCAAAATTTCACTTTTTAAAATGTTTTTCATTAGTTGTTTCATGCTTGCCTTTTTCATACACGAAAATTTACCCAAATATGAGAAATAGCTATTTTTATGTGACCTGTTCACATGTAACCCATATTTTCCCTTATATAGTTCTTTTTTTTATTTGAAAAGATACAGGACATTCCTTTGAAAAACGGCTGTCTAAATCCGAAACATAAATCGCCAAACCCACAATGAAGCAAATTAGCATCATCCCAACTCGTGTGTCGGCTAGGGTAAAATCGGGTTACCCGACCTGAGGAGAGAAATTTTATCCCCTATTTGAAACCATAGAATTGGAAAAATTAGCGTTGTCTATTCTACCTAACTGTTATGGAAATGCTCTATTTAGATATAAAATTTCTACACCTACTTAGTAAGTGCGCTACTAATCTTGGCCGTGTTTTGCGATTTTAAAAAATTAATTTCAGAGCTTCCGAAAGTATTGAAGTACTTTTGTATGTTATCAATAGCTATCATTTTAAGTGCGTTTCGATGAAGATAAATGCATACAAAAACGCTGTTGTTTGCAAATTGAAATTTGCAGTTTCATTTGTCAGTCTGTTTTCAGCTAACTATATTTTACAAGTTTGTATTTTTTAAGTTTACTTAAATATTACTGGGACATATTTTTCATTAAAAATTTTATTTTTAAGAAATGTATTTTTCTATTAAGAGTCTAGACTAATCACGTAAAAACATTCGCAAGCCAGTATTAAACATATGGGAGTGTACTTTTTTAATTTCTCATTTGCATTTCATTTTTTCTTTTTTTGGTTTCGTACTTGAAAAGTAAAAAGAGAACCAATATAAGATCACTCCCCCATCGTAGATTTTTTCACTCTGAATGTGGGAAGTTCAATTTGGGGAAAGTAATACACTATTGACCCATATATTTACGGATTATTAAACCCTCAAAAGTATATACTGGAAGAAGTGTTTGCTGGAAGACTGGGAATGAAACCAGTCCCGGCTCAAACGTTAGTCCCGGTCCATAAAGAGTAGTGACGAGGCCCGGGCCAATTCAGGAAAAAGTATGGCCCGACCTGAATGGAGTAAAGATAGACTCGGCCTGAGTACTGTGAATGAAAAGATCCAGGCCGGGCTCCGGCTTAGAGCCATAGGCCGGCCCATGCAGATCTGTTCTTGATGATCGCATTTCAGGGATCGTACACAAATTACGAAAGAAACCATTAAATGTATTGTGTTCTTGAATGCAAATTTGATTAATCCCACACCAATTTTGTTTAAACTGGTAATTTTTATGATAAAATGCTGAAATTTTGCAGATGATCTATTTAATGTATTACGGCTATATTTTACACACACTGGGAAAATTTTTGTACCATGGTCGTATGTAAAAAATAAATTGTATGCCTCTTTAAATTTAATCCCAAAAACTTTAATCGATTTTATAAAATTATGTACATGCATTATGTAACTTTGTGATACGTCTATGATCAATATTTGAGGAATAAAAGCAGAGGCCAATGTTTTTAGAAAAACCTGTATACTCGTGTTGTATGTTACTGATACACAAAGCAATTCTTTGGACAGTAACTTTTTCGAGGTTAAAGTAATTTTGTTGCTAAACTGTTGAAATGATTAACACCAGGGTCTAAAAACAAATTTATTTGGAAATAAGTAAAAGCTTTTCCCGTTCACTATAAAAGCATTTTATTCCACAATTCTGGTTTTAGTTTTATTTGCAAATTAAATCGCTCCTCAACGGGTTAAATGGCGTTTTTGAATTATCATAATTATTTTAAAAGCAATCTCTGAACATCCTAAAGCTGTCGAAAGAGAAATAGGCGAGATTCACGGATAAAAATTTGGTTTTTTTTTGCCAAAGACTTTACTCAACGCCCTCAAGCATCATCAGACAGTGTTCAAATCCCTGAACTCCTCGCTGAATTCCACGAAGTACGCTACACTAGAGATCTGAACAAGCCAAAGTTTCTGGGCTTTGCCCAGTGTAAAATTCATCAGTTCGGCCCTGAGCCCATCCCGTTTAATTTCTAGGCCCCATTCGGTTTGGCCCGACACAATTTCTATTGTTTCGTAAAAAGTCAGATTTTTTTTATCGTATAATTAAGATTTCTTTAAAGAATATTGCATTCATATTTATGGGATGATTTTACAGAGTATTTTACAGAAAATACACTTAGGAACATTGATTACTTTGATTCTCAGACTTTCACCATTCAAATAAAGGTTCACTAAAAATATAATACGGTTTAGAATAAAAGAAAGCTAAAAAACATAACTTTTGAAGCTGTGTAATGAGAAGTAGATGTATGAAGGTATTTCTGTATCATTTTATTAAAGATTTTCTCATTCAAAGGAGCTGCTTTCTGATATATTTCTGAATTCTTTCATTTTTTCGGAAACTTACAAGATTAGCTGACATTTTTATTGAGAAAATATGTAATCGAATGACGTTATCCACTGTTTGATACAGAAATTTAAGAAAATACTGTAAAGTTAGCGTTTTGAATCGAATTTCCGGAAGCGACATCATATTAATGGGATGGGGAATCTGCAACCACAAGACAAGAATCTCCTTGAATCTCAACAAGCATATACAAGTACCTTATTTACCAAAAATGAAAAACGCTATAGGATTCCGAATTCCTTCAATAGGCAGGCTTGTCAATTTTACACTTTACATTTAAAAGTTATTCAGAAAATTTGAAGAAATTTCGCGTTGTTGAGAAGTGATTTTAAGTATCATCAAGAAGTATATTTACAAAGATTATGTTGATTAAGTTCTTTATCGCATTAATATTTTTACAAATCATGTCTGCCTTGCACAAATTCAGAACAAAAAAGTCTAGTTCGGCTCGGCTCGGCTGGGCTACATGTAGGAAAATAATACAAGCCTGATCGCCCGGCACAAGTCTGCTAAAAAAATATTAAGCTCACGTTAGACGCAAAGTAATTGTCCGATGCCAATCTCTACACTGTACAAGTTGCATTTCTGTATTGATGTTGTCAAACTAGTATCGTCTCATGACACACATTTTTACTTATTCTTGTTAAAGCCATACGTATTAAAAATAGCTCATAGTTTATCGTTTTTGCTGAAGTATTTATAATGGGCCTGTAAACTCGCTAAATGTTTTTATTGGCTCGGTCCGTATGGTCTGTTTAATTTTTTTGCCGGCTCGGTCCGGCCCTGTGCCGACCTCTACGCCATACCTACCTGTAATAAAATTATATTTCAAAATATACGTCGTGTATCGAATAAAGTATCGGGTCTCATTTCTCTGTCCATCTGGTCATCTCCGGAAATGAAAGTACTGGAAACGGAAAGTACTACTCCGGAAATGAGTGCTATCCTTGAGTCTATGATGTTACGCTTGACATTGATTTTATATATACTATTTTCTTTTAACTTGGACTTTTCAGTCTGGCTGTTGGCCTGATTACGTTATTCACTCTTTTAAAACGCCCAGTTTATACAATAATCAAACACTGTGTAACATTGTTGGGAATTACTATATTATGTTTCTAATGGATTAGCTAATGTAAAAAATTATAACTTCTATACTACTGTGTATGCAATCGGTATAATTTAACCCCCCCCCCCCAACAAAAAAAAATTGTCTAATAATATAATTTTGTTCTTTTTTCTGAAAAATTTTATCTTTATCTTCGATATATTCCTTGGGATAGGGATATATCATGAAGATATTCAGTTTAATTTCATTTAATAAAATTTCATTTATTCAGCGAAATGTTAGATCTTTGTTAACGTGAAAGCATTTTATTCGAGCAGTGTACTTTATTTTATTTAAGCTAAGTAATATTAATTTGCATATCATCTATATTGACTATGCCAGTCTATAGCTATTATTTCGAAGTTTATATTATTTCGTTTAATACTCGCGATGTTTTTTGTTTACATACTGAACTTTTTAACGAGTTCCGGAAGTGAATGTTTAAGCAGAAGACCTTGTATGATGCTTTATTAATGTATGTGTGGATAATTAGAAAAGGATGTTAGCTTGAAAATTTAGCTTTAAATCTGGTAAGTCTTCAAAGGTAGCCTCCATTCTTTCGGAAAGAAAAAAGAAAAAGCATTTTAATCCATTGTATTTTGAACCAGAATTTTTGTTTAATAAAATATTTCTTCTTTGTAGAGAATTTTTTAATTTCATTTAATAATAGTTTTGGTTCAAAATATATTTGATTTGGAGGAGAAGGGGGGAGAAATCGGGAATATTGACAGCTAAATAAGCATGTATGTGTACAAAACAAATGGGTTCTATGCATTTATTGTACAATCATTTATCATAAAATATCTTATAATGGTACTTAATACATGACTATATTATGCTCCTCAAATTAATAATTAATATTAATTTTACAAACTTATCTATTTTTTAATTATCCTCTTTTTTTCTTTTTAATTCAATATTCATTTTAAGTCATTACCCAAATTTATCATTAGGTTTTTACAGTTACAACCGTATTATTGTTTACCATATTACCCCTTTCTAATCTTTATATGTCTTTATTTTTAGTTTTACAATTGTAACGTCATTTGCATCCATACTTTCGAAATTGCCATCCTATGCGAATTGCCGCCTTTAGTTATTTTAAAGAATGGAAGAAAAAAATTATACTGAGACAGTAATTGTTTATAAATCAAATACTAATTTATTGAGCAAAAAATAAAATCACACTGCCTCTTATACATTTTTTTAATCGTATTTTTACTTCAAAAAAAAAAAAGTCTGAAAATGTCTCAAAATTTCGAGCTGTGGAATTTTTTTTTTAATACACACTTAATAATTAAAAATACTGTTAAGAAACTTGCCAGGAAAATTTTAATTTTGACGCCATTGGAAAAAATTTTATTTACAGGAAATATCTGATTTTTCTTGAAAAGTTTTTTCGGTAAAAATTACAAAATGTGCATTTATTAACTGAAAGAAACTTTTAAACAGCTTTATTTCTGTAAAAATTAGGTACTTTTATAGGGTATTTTTTATCTTTCGAGCTCGTTAAATTGTTATCAGTTATATAACTATTTTGATTAAACGTGCGGTTTGTCACAACGTGTTTATGGTAGTTTTTTTATTCTCTTGGTGACTTTCATCACCCCCAATTAATTTGTTGGTCGAATTATAGAATACCCTGTTTTAAATGTAAAAAATCGTTAAGAGGATTTTTAGCGATATTCTGAAGATCAAGTTGGAATCAGGTTGGTTAGTTTAAACCAAAAGTTTTTTTTTTTTTTTTTTCCCGAGAATTTTATGTCTGACATTCTAGCTAGAACTTTCAATTGACCAAAATGTTCAGGGTTCGAAGGGTGGTAGAGGTCTGCACGGTCCGGAATTTCCAGGCCCGGGCCCGGCCCGTAGGAAATTTTTTTCGGCCCGGCCCGTTGTAAAACTCAAAAGTTCGGCCCGAAGAGAAATCAGGGAAAACAGGCCCGGCCCGTTTTGGCCCGTTACAATTTCTACGATTTCTAAAAAAAAAAAAAAAAAAAAAAAAAAATTATATAAGATTTTTTTTTTTTAAGAGTACTGCATACATATCTATGGAATGATTTTACAGTATATTTTACAGGAAATACACATTAGTAACATTAATGATTACTAAGGTTCTTAGGCTTTCAACATTCAAATAAAGATTGATTAAAAAATTAATATGGCTTAAAGTAAAAGAAAAAAAAAATAAAAACATCGTAACTTTTGAAGATGTTTAATAAAAGAAAACTTATAAAAATATTTCTATATCATTTTATTAAAGATTTTAAATCCAAATTCATACGTTAATTCAAAGAAACTCCTTTCTGATACATTTCTAAATTCATTTTTTTTCTCAGAAATGCATAAGATTAGCAGGTGTCTTTATTCAGAAACTATATAATCGAATGGCGTTATCCATTTTTGATACAAGCAATTTAAGAACACTGCAAGCACATAAAATATTGTCATAGTTGGCGTTTTGAATAGACTTTCCGGAAGCGATAGCATGGGAAGGGAGAAAAACCTGCAACCATTTGAGAAACTATTATATCTCAACAAGGTTATACAAGTATTTTATTTACCAAAAATGAAAAACGCTATTCGATTCCAAATCCCTTCAGTAGTCAGGCTTATCACTTTTATATTTTTACAATTAAAAATTAATGTAAAAATGTATCAAACTTTCGCTTTATTGAAAAATTAGTTTAAAAACCATCAAGAAGTATATATCCAAAGATTAAGCTAACATAAGTTCTTTATCGCTGTTCATAATTTTACAAATTATGTTGTCTGCACTACAGATCTTGAGAACAATTAAGTCTGCTTTCGGTCCGGCAAGTCTATATGTAGAAAAATAATGCCTTGATCTCCAATTTTGATCTTGGCCCTGCACGAGTCAGTTTAAAAAAATATTAAAACGGGTTACACACAATGTAACTGTCCGATGCCGATCTCCACACTGCACAAGTTACATTTTTATATTGATGCTGTCAAACTAGTATGACTCGTGACGCACATTTATATTTATTCTCGTTAAGACTATTTTCGTTGAAAATAAGTTTATATTTTATCGTTTACGTTGAAATCTTCAAAACGGGCCGGTAGGTCCGAAAATTTTTATATCGGCCCGGCCCGTTAAATTTTTTTGCCGGCCCGGCCCGTTTATTTTGTTTGTCGGCCCGGCCCGTTAGCAAATTTGAAACGATTCCGCCGGCCGGGTACGGGCCACGGGCCAAGCCCGGGCCCGTGCAGAGCTCTGAGCGACGGATAGTTGCATTTTTCTCCTGTAAATTCGAATTTGCAATTGTGTGGTTTCGATAATTTTTTACACTTATGCTTGTAAGATTCGATTTTGCTTTTTTTTCGATAATACATTTAGAATTCATCCCATAGTAACTTACGTTACAATTTGGAACAACTTACTGCAGTAATTTTAGCAATATAACTCGGAAAAATATTCAAATGTAAAGTTGACAAGATTTCTTAAACCTCTCCAAAGCTCAATTTGAATAAAAATACCATTTAAAAAAATGAGAATGAAAATTGTTGTTTGTAACAGACATTTTCATCTAAATTGAGCTTTGAGCATGTTTAATTAAACAAATCATGTCAAATTTACTTTTATAATATTACTTTGCCATTATGTTACTAAAATTTACTGAAAAAAAAATGTTCTAAAAGTAACATAGGTTACCATGCAATGACCCGTAGTCAATTTCCTTATAATATATCCCTTACAAATTGATCCACTCGTAACTCTCTAGTGCTCTTAATTTAAACAATCTTCATAAACAAATTTCATAATAATTCTTCCTTTTAAGACTGTTCTGAAATTCAAAAAAGCTACTTTGACACATTTCTGAATTAATTTTTGTTTGAAAACTCATGAAATCAACAGGTGTTTTTATTGTGAAACTATATAATCGAATGGCGTTTTTCATTTTTTAAAAGTAAAGGCACGTGTCTTTTAGAAAATACTATTGAATTTAGCTATTTGAACCGAATTTCATGACGTGGGAAACTGAAATTGTCGCCACGTGACCAACAAATCTCTTATAACAAGGAAAATTTATTTATTAAAAAAAAATAAACAAAAAATAACGCTGTTACATTCTAAATCGCTTTCAATACATCTATCAATCCTGTATTTTTTAAAGTTTACAAATGTATCAATTTCGCGTTGGTAAGCAGAAAATTTGAGAATAGTATTAAGTACAGAGGAATGCGAGGGTGGAGTGGGAGGTGAAATTTAATTCAAAAATAAGCAAGACTGGTACTTCCGTTAATTACTGATTTATTATTTATTAAGCAGTGTGAATTTGATTTGAACCGAAGAACTTGGAAAGGATCCTGGCCGAGGAAATGCTCGCAAGCTAATGCTATTCCTATGGGGAAGCATTTTTCTAATAACTCTTTCGCATTTTGACATTTTTGAATATTTTTTTTTTCATTGGATAGCTGAGATGCATGCCGACAGCGCACCTTTTTTTTTACTTTTTCGATTTTGGTTATAGTTACTTTTTCTAAAAAGCACTTAGTTTCGAAATCGGTTTTGAAAGTGGAACTAAAAAATATCTGCAACCAAAAACGAAAAAGTAAAGGTGCGCTGTCGGCATGCACCTCAGCTATCCAATGCAAAAAAAAAAAAAAAAAAATAATAATAATATTCCAAAATGCGAAAGAGTTATTAGAAAAATGCTTCCCCATAGGAATAGCATTAGCTCGCGAGCGTTTCCTCGAGCGAGGACAGAAGCCTTAAATAACTACTACTATTTATCCATGACTTGAACTCCTGTAGTACAGTACGGGTTAAGGGTGTATTCGAAAAAACGCTTTTCCATCTTCAACAACTCGAAATTTTCCGATACAATTTCAGACACATTTTTAAACGTAGAAACATGAAATTTGCTGAGAGGATTCTTGAAGGGACATATGAGGTGCCGAGTGATGTTTTTTTACGCTCAATTCATTAGAATTTGAGTTATAAACAATTATCTTCTCAGTATGACCCCTTTTTTCGTTCTCAAATCTCCCGCTTGGGAAAAATCGGTTCGAAATGCCGTTTTTGATTACTTTTTTTGCAATATTTTCTGCATTTATCAAAGAATCGACAATTACGGCACCTTGTATACTTTCCAAATAAGAGATTTTGAAAGTTTGGTGTATTTGAGAGCAATAATGAGTTCAAAAATAAATCGGAAAATAGGCAGTTTGAATCGAAATACACCCTTAAATCATCCCCGCATTTATTTCCTGCATAGATTTCTCCTATATTCATCGCCTATCTTTTCACTGAGATTTCCTGGAACCAGAAACCGGTTATCGTTAGCCAATGGGGGAGTGCGACCTCCTGAGAGTGCGAAATACTAACTTACCACAACCCCCAGCTCTGGAGGTACTATTTTAGTCCAAGAAGTAAATATCAAAACTAGCACTAGCCACCAGCCCAAAAAACCAGTAAATGTGAAAAAGTGGCTGTTAAAAAATTGGCTGTCAGTGGGCTCTTTCTTGAAAGGACAGTGTAAAGCATTCCATCATGTTATTCTATTTTTTCTGACTGCAATATGTTTATATTTGCATATTAATTTGTGCTATTCAATTTTAGAGTAATATCAAAAGAAGTTAAATTTTAGTATTTTTAAATTTAAAAAAAAAAATGGCCGCTAGTTTAAAGAAAGTGGCCGCTTAAAAAATTGGTACAACTGGTTACTAACTAGTAATGGAATTTCCAGTTTTGCCCTTGAAAGAGAAGTTGAAAATTACTAAAACTATGGTAGTTGTGTCAGTTAACTGTAATAGAATGATAAAAGGTGTTTAGTTTTTCCTTCCATGAAACTAAGTCAATATGGCGGTTATTTTGGGTACTACTTCTGTTAGTCAGCCTAGGTCAGACAATTCTACTTCTGTAATTGGTTTAAAGTAGGAAAATGTTAAATACAATAAAACAACGCACATTTCTTTTACCCCTCTCCCCCCCCCCCAAAAAAAAAAAAAAAAAAATGAAAATTTTCTTAATGTATGCATTACGCATTTTAAAATACCTTTATTTATAACTCATTACACTATCTGTTTATATGCATATATTTATAATAATAATCAGAAAAATGAAATATTTTTAACAAGTAAGAAAACTATTAGATGCCACTGACGCCTAATTATTTCCTACTAGTTTCCAGTCTTTTATATAATATAGTCTCAATTTTCAGTCAAGTTCAAGGTTGTACCGAAAATCATTATGCAAGACGCTGAAAGAATCATCTTTAGGCGCAAATTCTTTAAATTTTTTGGTTGTAACTTTAATATTCGTTGGGGCTTTGTCACTCAGCTTCCGAATTCCGCTCACTAATGTTAAGTTTATGGGCGTTTGATGCATTCGTATATTTGATGTATCTCCTCAAACAATTATTTAACTTCTATTTTTTGTATATTCTTCTTAAAAGTTTTTTTTTTTTTTTTTTTTTTTTTTTTTTCAAAATTATATATTTAATTTTATATGAAATGTTAAAGTTGTACCCGCAGTTCGTCAGCTTTTAACGCATACAAAATTAAGCATAGTTTTTAGAAATATTTTAAGAACTAAGAAGAATAAACTGGAAAAAGAAGTTAGACATTAATTTCTTCAAGAAATAGTTTAAATATACAAATGCATCAAACGTCCATAGACTTAACATTACGGAGAATTCCCGAGCTGAGTGACCAGCACCGTTAAGGCTGTGCATAAATCAAGAGACACATGTATATTTATTTTCGGAAATGTATGAAACTACCAGGTGTTCTAGTTCAGAATTATCTAATCGTACTCCTTTTCCTGTTTTTTTGCAAACACAATAGATTTTTCAGAAAATGTCAAAGTGGGCATTTTGAACCGAATTTTCTCGCGAAAGAATTGCCACTCAAACTCGGGTGAAAAAGGTGTTTGTCACGTGATCGAAAACACTTATGACTCAATAAATAATTTATTGATCAAAAAATGGAAAATTCAATTAGATTCCAAATTGCTTCTACAGTAAGGTTTTCCTGTTTTTTATCCTGTGTCTCCATTGTCCTTTTTCTCTCTATTTTGCAGAATTATAAATGAGTGCATGTCAACTTATTGTAGGTACTATGTTTATTATTAAACTGTTGTAATAACACTATTTTAAGCTAAGAAAAGTGTATGATGGTGAAAAACCAATTATATACCAAATTCAAAATGAAACATGTTGTCTTCATATCTGCAAATATGCTATGCGAGTGTACAAAAACCTTTATTTACAATTTAGTAACTTTGCAAGACTGTGAAAGGGTCTCAAAATTAAATTAGATTTTTGAACAGAATTTCCTTTGAATTTTTCGAACAGAAATTCATTGAGTGACTTTGGAATCTTTTCCACGGAAGACTCGTTTCTTTTTTTGTTGGAGGGGGGGGGGGGGGATGAGCTGCCCATATCACCCCCTTAGCTACGCCCTGCTCCAGGGCCTGTTTTCATTCATTTCTGTAAGGGTCGAGCCTGAAAATTCCGCTCGAAAGAATAACCATTCAAGAAAGGGTGAAAATGTCTGTTTTCCAAATAGCTTATTACTCAATAGGTAATTTATTATTTTTTTAATGGAAAAGACCAAATCGCTTCCATAGTCAAGCTTTTAAATTTTATCATTGCTTTAAAAATGAAATTATAAATGTGTGAAAACGTTTTGTGCTTGTTGAATAGAGTAATAAAGTAAATCAAGGAAATCTGATAATGATAGTCAAACACAAAGTTATCACAATTTTTGTAACCATCCTGTAATTTAGATATTGCATCCCCCCCCCTTCACCACTCTCTGAAAAGTGTCTAAACCTGAAATGGTATCATTTTACACAGTGCCTATATATAGTGTTAAAGTGTGGGCAGATTTTTCTAAAAATAAAGTAGTTTTCGTACATCAGGGGTTTTGAAACTACAGCCCGCAAGCATCGTGAATGGGGGTCGGACAAGACATGCATCCGACTCATATACAATAAATATAATATTGGAATATCCGATAAAAACAAATGTTTAACTACCCGAAGTAGATCCCGTAAGTTTATAATCTTTTGAAATAGAAATTAGCATAATATTAATAGTTAATGTTAATTAGGGTTTTTCTGCTGCCGTTTGCTATTGATCGCTCTTATACATGTTGCTGATTAGCGAGCAATTTTATATGCTCATCAATTATTTGTCAGTTTTCAAAATTATTTTTGAGGGAATTTTTACACACCACAAAGTAGTTATGATAATAGCTTCGAGCAAATTTCTGATTATTTTAAGCGGTGTTACAGATAAACATTTATATGAAGAAAAAAATTCGGAAATGAGGGGCTTGGCCTTTTTATCAAATACATCATAGTGTTATATTGCAAATGAATGATTAGATTCCATCGTAAGTGTTGGAGAGATTTTGTTTTTTGTTGCAAACCTCAAATATTTCTTAAAAAAAAAAAAAAGTTCCTTGAAATTTAAAGAAAATGTTTAAAGAGTCTTGGAAGTCTTACTTTTTACCTGGCTGTGCGATTTAATATCACTTTTTTTTTTCTCCTGTCCCTATAAAATATAAATGCATAAAATTCTTAATATAAACAACTTAATCACTTTTATTTCAAATTTCCTTTATATTCTGTATTGAAAATTTACTTAAATCCACTGCGCCCAAGGCTATAGCGAAACTCGGTTCGGATGTCAAACCGATGTATCATGAACGTATACTTCATTTGTAAGCTACTTATTTACTTAAAATTGGAAAATTTTCAATAAAAAATAAATTTTTAAAAAATTTTATTTCATATAAATTGCTTATAAATGAAGTATCGTTAAAGCTACATTAGTTTTATGTCATTATAAATATTTTTGAGGACTCTTGAACTAAAAGTTTTGCTTCAGTATTGCGCGCAGTGAATGCAAATCAAACATTTTTATCAATTAAACATAAACTTCAATATAGAATATTACAAGAAATATTTTTTAAGTACAGATACTAAATTTTCCATACTAAAAATTTTATGCATTAATGTTTTATAGGGATGAGAAAGAGAATTTAATGTGACATGTTGCTAAATTGCACCGGCAGGTAAACAGTAAAACTCATGAGACCCCTTGTAAAAATTAAGATTTGTGGATGGAATGTTATGAAAAAGTTTAGATTTCCCCTGCACAATTTTAATCTGAAAGAATGATAGTTCTTGTATATTTATTTAATAAAGCTTGTGTTTATTTGAATAAGAAACAAGATTATATTAAAAAGAAATTTTTCTTTTAAGAAGACAACAGAAAAAATACACACATAAAAAATATTAAGCTTCCACTGTTTCGTTATCTTTACTGAATCTAATCATTTTTTATGAAAAGCAAAATCTACTTTCAATTATCCTTTCAGGGGCATTGTTTGAAGTCTTGAAATGCTTAATTATAACCACTTCTCTCCTTGGCTTCCCGAATAGGAATCTCCGTTTTGTTTCATTTTATTAATGATACTTGAACATAGTTTCTATATTAAACTAGTTGGATGTGCCAATCCCAAAACTTTCTTCTATCTCATACGTACATTTTAGTATTTAAAAAAAATAGTTACTCATTTTAATGCTTTAATAATTTTAATTCAATACCAGGCCAACTTTGATTTTCATCTTAAATTTCTGCTTCAATCAATTAATCGCAGTAAAAATGAATTTCCGTCTCTGCACGAGCCGATGGACAGTAGAATGATAGGCAGATATATTTTTTTTCTCAAATTCAGGGAGGACCTACTTGCCTTACCAAAAAAAAAAAATCATATACAAAAAATTTAGTTCAGTTCTAGAACTAATTTCATGCACTTTTATGTGGTGCAATATTGAAAATGGCATAAAATTCACTATTGCAGCGCCCCCTTCAGGCGTATTTTTTTCAGATTTAGGGCAATCCAACTAGCCATAACCATACACTTACACAAAAAACTTCTTTCAATTCAATGCATAACTTCATGTACTTTTGGTTGGTACAATATTGAAAATGGCACAAAAATCGCTATTGCAGCGCCCCCTTCCGACGGATTATTTTCAAATTCAGGGAGGACCAACTAGCCATAGTCATACACATACACAAAAAATTTGGTTCAATTCGATGCATAACTTCATATACTTTTGGTCGGTAAAATATTGAAAATGGCACAAAAATCGCGATTGCAGCGCCCCCTTACGGCGGATTTTCAAATTCAGGGAGGACCAACTAGCCATAGTCATACATTTACACAAAAAATTAATTAAATTCGATGCATAACTTCGTATACTTTTGGTCGGTACAATATTGAAAATGGCACAAAAATCGCGATTGCAGCGCCCCCTTCCGACGGATTTTTTTCAAATTCAGGGAGGACCAACTAGCCATAGTCACACATATACACAAAAAATTTGGTTCAATTCGATGCATAACTTCATATACTTTTGGTCGGTACAATAATGAAAATGGCACAAAAATCGCGATTGCAGCGCCCCCTTCCGGCGGAAGATTTCAAAACTGAAGGAGGACCTGCTTGCCACAGCCAAAAACATTCACAAAAAAATTGGTTCAATTCTATGCATAACTTCATACACTTTCTGATGATAGAATGGCGACACAGACACACGGACAGACAGACATTTTCTAAAAACATGTTTTTTGGAATCTCTGACCCCTAAAACGTGTAAATCCGTCGAAAACCGGAAGTCGATAAAAAATTTCGATTACAATACTTTCTTCTATTGAAGATAGAAGAAAGTAAAAATACAAAATTTCTATATTAAAATAATAGGTTTCGAAGTTCTGGATTTGACCTAATGCAAATAAAATAAAAATATTGTTCTACCGTCAAATGTGAGAGAAAAAAAAAAGTTATAAATAATAATATTGCATTAATACTCGGTTGGGAAAATATTAATGCCCAAAACTGACAAATGTCATCAGTAAGTTTTTTGTACTATTTCGGTCGCATAACGTGTGAAGAAAAGCTATTGATTATATTTTCAAATAAATTTGCTTATATTGTGTGAATATTTCATTTGAACATTTTTGGAGCAGAAATACATTACTCCTAAAAGGGCTAATAGACTAATTAAATTTGATATTGGTTTTTCCTTAATGGTTCTTAAAATTGGCGTCTGAGCAAAAAGTGTTTTTATTGTATCATCTCACTGATCTAATTGAATTAATGTAATGTTAGATACACATATAGACAACTTTATTCATTGAAATCGATCATATCAAAAAAAGCTGTTACTTATAAAACACGATATATTTTTAATATACATGATGTGTGCTTTTACAAAATATTTAAATATGAATCTTGATTTAAATATTGTTGGAAATTGTTTACAATTGGTTTTATTTTTTTTTAATTTTTGATATTAAATTAATTAAACACTTGATTAATATCTATATGTTTAACTCTACTTCCTTTGTTCTTTAGAAACAGTTTTTAAGACGTTGATATTTTTATTTTATCTTTTTTACTTCTTTAAAGAAATCAGGGACTTAATATCGCTGCTGTATTCCATTGCCACTAAGGCTGCGTTTAAACGCTTTATTTGACTTTCTTCAAATTTTTCTTAAAGTATTCTACAATCGTTTCTGGATTATTCTCAAAAGGATTGGGAGATTAAACAATGAATTGAAGATAAAATTACATAGACTTGAAGGAAAGAATTTCCTCCCTCAAAATGTACGTCCGTTTCACTCTAAAGCTATTAAAGGTTTAAAAAAAAAAAAAAAAAAAAAAAAAAACACAGGGTGACCACTAGATACACCGCAATTTCAATGATACATCTATTTGGACCCTAAATTTTAATCTAAAAAACAGCTTATTATCGGTAACTTTTAAACATCATTTTCTGGATTATAATCATATGACATTTATTAAAGATAATTTAGAAAAATACTTCTAAAAGCTAAATTGAGATATGTCTACCTAAAACATTTTTAATTAGATGAAAATCTTATAATTAGAAAATCATTCAGTGTCATTGATGAATCAATTGCATTTTATTTTATACGGAAAATAAAATTTTAGTTAGATCCGCAGAGAGCAAGCATTGGCTTCACGTATAATTAATAAACACGTATAACTAATTAATATTTATGTATGTATTATTTAAATTGGACTTTTTAGTTTTCAGGCGAAAATAGGTTACCGAAATTTGGTTTCTGTTTCAGTATAAAGAATCTGTTTCGGTTTATCCTTAATTCTGTTTCTGAACTAAAGCTACTATATGTATAAAATTTACCATTCAGAAAGCAAATATTTATTTCTAAGATTCTATATAGTTTGAAGAAAAAAATCGCCAAAGCTCTTAGCTTAATCACATTTATAATTTTAAAATTTTTGTACGGATTTTCTTAGAGATACTTAATAGTATTGTTTTCATATAAACACTAAAATACAATCGAGAGATGAATTACGCAGCCACAAAGAAAGAAACCCGTGGCGCCATAACCTCCTCCTAGACATGATTTCCGTGAAGAGAAAAAAATAAGCATGACAGATTTGGTATCAACAGAAAAATGAAGTAATACGATTTCAATATTTTGTTTGGAAAATTCACATCGTTCATGTAGTTTTTGTTTCTTCTCTTGACTGAACGACGAAAGAAAGACAGACAATCATTAAAATTTGTTCTTGTTTTAATTTTTTTTTTTTTTAATGAAATAATAATTTAGCCAGGCATTGTAAAGTTGAAGGAATTTACTTTCAGTAAACTAGAAACTGAAGAATTTTACGAGGGGGAAAAAAATGAAATTGGTTCAAAATAGAATTGGATAATTTATATTTTATTTCCAGTAAATACTTTTCTTTCTTCCATAAATAAGACGTTGTTCCAAGTTGCCGTATTGCTGTAAGTACGTGTTTGCCTTAATAGTAATGATATCGATGTTCATTTCGGAAAGTAGGTATTTTTAAAACTATTTAAACATAAAGATTGGGTTTTTCTAAAAAGGAGGGGTGATGGGAAAATAAAGGCGCTGTCATCTAATCAAATTTTAGTAAATAAAGAGAAGAATGCGTATTTCTTTTACAATTAGATAGGGATGTTTTTTCGCAAAATTTTTACTCGTACTACCAACTCGTTATAACTTGTAACCACTGGAAAATATTTCAGGCAAAAGAAATATTTATTAAAATGCCTTGTCATGACTTCTTAATGTCTTTTTACCTCTAAATGTCTTTTGCGAATTTTTTATTTAAAAATATAAATTCTTATGAAATCGGCTTAAAGATATAAAATCATATAGATATGAAATTTATGTATTTATTTTTTACGGCAAAACACATTGTTACTGATTCCACAGATTAGAAAGGAATGAAGAAATGAAGCATTCACTAAGCTACACATTTTAATTTAAAAATACCGATGTATAAGCAATTTATCTATAATGAAAGCGCATATTTTTTGCAGGTATGAATCTTGTAGATATAGAAAGTACTCGATTATTGATACTGCAATCTCAAGATGTTTATATAAATATGCAATCTCAAGATGCATATTTATATAAATATTTATTATCAACCAAAAAAATAAGACAAATTTACAGCTGTAAATTTGTCTTATTTTTTTTTTTTAACTAAACTGTCGCACATACTAGCTTATACGAGTTGGTCTATTATTGTTGTTGTGAGCCCTCGTATACTTACACATAGCTGCCAACAACTACGCTTATTTAAAGACTAATAAACATATCAGAAACAGAAATTTTAGTAGATAATTAAGAATATGGAGTGTAATGCATAACATTGTACATACTTGGCATACATTTTATTAAAACTTTTTTGTAGTTCCAAACATGTTTGAGATTTAATTAGGCGTAGAAGTTGGCAGCTCTGCTTACATTAACATTCTATGATGGCAAATACTAAATATATATTACTTAAATTTAATATTTTAATAACAATAAGTAGCATAACTATATTAAGGGCCCATGGCCTTTTATAGTCCCGCTTGTCGATTGCAGATCTCAGTTAACGGCATTTAATTTCAATGATTGGCAGGAGGATATGTTATTAAATACATTATTTGCAATATTGTGTATCCTCCATTCGATGCGCGTAGTGGGATGGAAATTGTTTGTTAGAAGTCTGCACGGGCCGAAATTTTCAGGCTCGGCCCCGGCTTGACCCATAGGGGGAAATTATCAACCCGGCTTGGACCGTAAGAAAAAAATATTGGCCCGGCCCGTCATAAATGTTGAATTATTTCGACCCCAGCCCTGTCTGGTATAAAAGTTCGAAGTCTGGCCCGACACTGTCTCGGCTCGAGTGAATTTCTACAAAACATTTGATTTATTATTATTATTATTATTCGTACGGAAGAGTTCTGCCCAAAAAAAGTACTTTTTTTCCTGTTTATAATTTTTATATATAAGCACCGTTGGCTGCGATATCAATGTTTTTTAATAAGGTCTATTTTTTTATGTAAGTATTCGTTATCATTAATACAATTAATCAATGTTTCATATAATAGTCCTAAAACATGGTCTACCGTAAAATATTCTAAGACAGAATCTCATAGGGAAAAAATAAGCGTTAGAGACAAGTTCCATTTTTAGCAGGATACTTGTATTATACACTATATGGACTAAGGTGACCGGCCACTTGCGATTTTAGACATTTTGTTAATTCCTAACGTACTGTTCTAGATATTTATCCTGAAACTCTAACAAGGAAGGTCTCCATACTAGGCATGCTCAGAATTTTATGAAAAAAAAATACTAATTAAAGTACTTATGTATGTAATAAAGGATCTATCAAAATTAGCGGCGGAATCACATTATAAATTATGTAAAAAAAAAATCGAATATTTGGCGTGAAAAGACGAAAGTCACTCGATTTGGCGGGCAGCTCTTTTCCTCGCCAAAAGCAAACTATTATTATGCAGCTCAAAACTGTTGGGTATTTAGAATGCGTGTAAATCGTATTTAATGAATTTAAACATAAACAATGAGAGACTTTAATATATTATATGCATATTATATTGCACATATATATATTATTTGTTGAAGTAGCTATTTAATTAATCACTGGAAAAATGTTTTCATAGATTAAAAAAAAAAATCATATTGAGAAAAATCATCTTCTTCATAAATTTAAGCGTATTCAAAAATAAAAGCCATGTTTCCATAGCAACAAAATCCAATCGACAATTCTCAAATGGACTTTGAGCAGGAAACAAATTTAATTAATTTAAATTATGAATTTCGTTTTAAATCTCAAATTTTGATGATTTAAATTTGAATATAAATACATATAAATATGAATATAACAAAATTATACTTAGAACAAATTAAAACTTATAAAACTGAAGTTAAATTTATCAAAACAAGTTCAACATGAAACTTTTTTTTTCTTGAAGTATATTTGACACAAAGTATTTTTTGAAATTATTCTTTCGCTAGCCGGCGATAGAACAATTGCCAAATAATGAAAATTTCATTATTTTTTTTTTTTTTTTTTTTTCGGGATACTGAATGGAGGTTCCGCCGAATTTTTTTTTATAAACGTATATATCTACACGAGAAGAACATTCTGTAATTTTTTTCAGATTTTTCGGGGTATGCCCGTATGGAGACCTTCCTTGTAAGTATGTAAACATAATAGTACAGATTATATATTTCCGCGAAGATTTTCCCCGAAACTCCATAGACCACCGAAAAAGAACAAATATATTTTGGATAATCCTGTCAAAAGTAATGTACCAAAAACGTCCAAACTGTAAAATATTAAGTTGCCTATTGCAATAAACTGTTTCATTTTTATGTGAATAGCATGCATACGCGTAGAAAAATTAAGGATTTTATGAAAACAGTTTCAAATTTTCCAAGTTTTTTGCTGATAATTTGCAAAGTTTTTAACATAAAATGTTTTTTTTTCCAGAAAATATGACAAACATTGTACATAATATCCTATAATCAGGAATAAAAAATAATAAAAATTGTATAAAAATGAGCAGGTTTACTAAATTTTAAACTGTGCATCCGTGAAGGCTATCAAAATTTCATTTGTATAATGTGTTAGCCAAATGTATAGAGCAACTTTTGTAGAAGTCTCAAAAACATAGCTTGAAAGTGATCTTCGAAAGAATGAAATCAAAATCGGTTTTTGCCAAAATGAAGCAAAAGATGAGGGCTGTATCCATTTATCTATTGATTAGTGTAGCTTCTTGTCAATACTAAATTTAAGATAGGCATTGAAATTAAAATATGTGTGTGTAAAAAAGAAAGAAAAAAAAAAAAAAAAAAGGCCCTGGTTTTGAAGGATTAATGGACGATGTCGAAAATTCGAATGCATAATAATGTATACTTACTTTTTTTAAAGTAATATCCTTAGTACTTGAAGTTATAAATTTGTTATATTATATGCCACTTCGACATAGTGGTCATTTTGTTTCGAATTCTGTCAGAGTTCGAATATCAAGATAAACTTGTGTTTTGAAGAGCCCCTCCCCCCCCCCCCCCCCAGCGCCGTGGGAAAGGGGGGGCGAAGGAGGCAGTCGCCTGGGCGCGAAAATTTAGGGGGCGCCAAATTAATCATTTTTGAGCTATTGTAAGAAAAAGTAAGGAGAGGGGGGGCCCCAAATCGACACTTTGACCCGGGTGCAGTTTTCTCTTCGCACGCCCCTGCCCCACCTCCCCGAAAAAAAATGCTAATATTTTAAGAGTATTCAGTTTGCTTCCAATTGCATTAATATTGATAAGAACCGATTTATAATGGGACAATTTCGATAAATTATGCACATCTCCCGCCTCCTCCCCCTTTCATTTTTTTTCTTCTATTCTTGGACTTGTCTGAACGATTTAGTTTCGCTGATCGGATATATGTGGTCAATGAAAACATAAAAGTTGGCAACCACTTTGGAAGCGCACTTGCACATGGCTTCTTCTTAAAGAGCATCGATGCTTTTTCAAATCTTACCGAATGTTAATAGAGATTTTTAATATTAGTACCAAGATATATTGAATTTAGTCCCGTGTTTATTAAAATTTATCAATGATGCAAGTAACAGGGGTTTGACTAAGTATTTAGAAATATAACATTTTAAGTTGCCTTTTAGCTAAAAATATGTAGACAAATGGCATAAATATGTCTAAACATAATGCATGTCTAAATATGGCGTGCGCAGAAAGATATTTTATTTGCAATTTAAATTGTATTAAATTACAGTTATGAATATTAACTTAAACATCCCGCGTCATGGATCTATTTGGAAACTATTTAATGATAATTTATTGCAGCTCCTAACCCTTCACTGCACCGTGTGCCACATCTGGCACATACCTAAAAACTCTAATTATCATTATGTGCCATGAATATAGCTAATATGATCGCTGTAACTGACCAAGAACAGTCCACAGAATGGAATAACATTTTGTCCATGTTAGATGGCTGCATTTGATTTAAAAAAAATGTTCTTCGGAAACTATTTTCGAGCTATTGAGGCAAAATTTACTATTTTTATCGATATTTCGATCTTATTACGTAAATGTACATACTAGTCATTCTGCATTATTCCCAAAAAATTCTATGGAGACGTACAAAGCAGTTCCCAGAATACTTGCCCCAGCACCCTAGGTAGTCTAAATCAGATCCTGATGATTATCGTAGATTAAAACTTAAAATTTATTTTCTGATTTATATGCTAAATATTAGTAGACACTGGTCTACTTACGGATTTCTAGGTAATTAACTTCACTCTGTGTAAAAATAAATAAATAAATAAATAAATACAGTTGTACTGTCAGCTGGGGTAATTATGACCATCCCTATATTCTGTGTAATAAAATTTTATTTCACGCTTAAATATTAACCTCATAATGTATTTTCAGCATGCAAATTTGCAAGATTCTTGCGTTTTACACTGACGTCGAAATTTTATTTTGATAACTGTATAATGGAATGATTTATATAACGATTGTATAATGAAAATACATGGAATTGTATTCTATATTCAGTATTTAAAATATTTTGGAAAAAAAAAAAAAAAAAAGCGGGACAATTCTCCCCAGTCTCCCCCAAGTAGTACATGTTTTTTTTCGAGCTTATGATATAAATTCAAACAATCAATAAAAATATATAAATAAAATACAAATTTAAGCCATGTGATCAAGCTACGCACTTAAATTACTAAAATGTTCGTAATAATAGTTTTCTTCTTAAAAAGCTGAATTTAAATAGTGATCCTTGGCGATTTGTTAGACTTTTAGCCCTATAGTCTAGGCACAATAGCAATATATAACTATCGAGTTGGTAAATTTGAAAACATTATTTAAACTAATTGCACTATTTTTCATATAAGGGGCTGTATATATATACCGTTATTATTTTAGGGGGGAGAGATGATTTTCTTTTCTTATCGATTCATTTTATTTTTTTTTATTTTTATCATAGTTTTTGGTTCAGAAAAACGTATTATCTTTTTTTAGCCTGTTACCTGTTTTTGTGAAAGTACAAAGTTATTATTAAAATCCCTATTATAAAATTATTTTATTCTGAACTATAGAATACGCCCAACATATGATATTCCTATTCTTCTTCCTATGTATATACATATATAATCACGGTTCAAGAAATAATATGTGAAGTATATTTGAAATGAAGCTTGTGTTTACAAATAAATAAAACAGAAAGAAAAAAAAGTTTATTAAAAAATGAATGAAAAAGGAATGTCCTTGTTTTGTTGATAAATGCTTATATCTGCGTCTCACCCCTCCTCCGTTCGGGGCAACTGCAACAAGACTTTATTACTTTTGAATAAGCATTATGTAACAAAAAGCCATTATAAAACACTTTTAAGTAGTAACTATTTCTTTTAAGCGTTATTTCACTTCATTTGAATCAATAAAGAATGGAGAAAATAAACGTAACCTGTTTTTGTACTTCGCTCTTAACAAACGAAATAAATTCTTAAAAAAAAGAAAAAACTTTAACGAATCATTGCCGAGTGGGGGGAGGGGGGAATCAAGGGCTGATTACGTGTGAAATTAGAAGGGGGAGGGGTCCAAAGTTACGAAAAAAGTTGATAACGTTGTATTTTCACAGCTCCTAAATGGTTTTTGATATTGTTTGTTCGTATTCTTAAAAAAAGTTATAAATTAAATGATTTTATGTATATTCTGTAGCCCGGGAAGCTCGGGTATATCCCCTTGTTTCTATAAAGGCAGAGGTTTTCAGAGAATTAGATCAAAGTTAGCGTTTTGAACTGAATTCCGGACGCGACAACCCTGTAAAAAAATCATTATGCATCATATGTTTATCTTAAAATGTACTTCATTGATCGAAAAGTGTGTAAAACCGCTCGATTCCAAATTACTTCAATAGTCAAGCCTGTAAGTGTGTTTTTTGTGTTTGAAATAAAGCCCATGAATGTGTTAGGTTTCGCGGAGAATTTTCAGAACACCTTTAACATTAAGGAGCAAGTGAAAATAATGGCACTAGAAAAAAAAGAAAAAAAAATATTTAAAAATAATTAATATCTTTGTGAAAATATGACAGTAAAATTTCATAAATTTTTGATGCCACTTCGTAATTTGAATTAAAATTAAGTGTTCGTAAACATTGCTATTCCATGGGTTTGGGGAATTTTTCGACGGCATAGTATCACCTCTCCGATCGCAAAGCACCTTGTTATGCACCATGTGGGATAATTACGATAAGGTGATTACTCACGACTGTGTGCAGGGCTTGACTAAAGTAGGGGCACGCGGGGCAGCTGCCCCGGATCTCTCCTTTTAGGTAGCCCCATCGGAGTAATCGGGATTTTGATTAGAAAATGCAAAATGATTGGCTAAAAGTGATCAAAATTCATAATTTCAAACAATTAAGATGAGGGTGCGGTTCCCATTCCATTCCCGCATCCCCTCTCCCCCCCCACACACACTCATGCAAAAAGTGATCTATATCATTAGAAAACTGGTTAGAATTTTATTATAACAAATTAACATTACGTTTTCAAAAGAAATTCTTCATTGTCGTTTTTCATGGCGCTATGTAGATTTAATCTTCATAGCTTTATAACGTTTTCCTCTTAACGTGGCAAGTTAAAAGCATTAATTACGACCAATTTGAGACATTTTCTTTTAGATAACTTATAAGTAGGTAGATAAAAGGAAATTATCAAAAGTTTGAATCGTGTCAACAAATCTACCCCCGCCCCCCCCCCCCACCACCACCTTTTTTTTTAAAGTTGACTATTTTGTGTGATACCTGTGTACAGATGTGGCAATACCTGGTAGGAGACTATGCACTTCCGCTTTATACCAAAACAATTTCTATGGATTGATAAAAAAGATGAATGTCCTCTCCCCCCCCCCCCCCGCAAGAATGGCTGCCCTGGGAACCTTCTAAGTAGCTTAATTCAGGCTCCTGCGAATCTTCAACGTTCAGGAATTTTGGCAAGTATGTATTACCTGATGTAATTATCGAAAAATAGTGAGTTTAACGTTAAGTCAACGCCAGGTGCCAGCGTAATTATTTATTTTAAATCTCCTACAATTTTTAATGCTTTTAAAACTCTGTAAACTTTTTAATTTCTTCTCTTCGGAATTTTTGTCGTCATCTTACAAGTACTTAACATTGAATGGGACATTTTTAGAAGTGTATTATGGTAGCATTGGACTTTTACCTTCTGATAGTAAGAGCTGTATTTTGATTATTATAAAGTGAAGATATACGTGCACAAAAGCATACTTGAGTGTAATCGCAGGTCTAGTTTAACTTATTAATAAATTATAAAATGGTATTTTAAACAACCAACCAATTGCCATGATTTTTCTGTCTCACTTTTACACTATTTTGAGAGAGTATTTAAATAAAGCTCAAATGAATAGTTTTAAATAAGTGTTGAAAAACAACCTTATAAGCGTCCTATGTTTTCTTTAAACATCTCGCCTAGTTTCGTGATTGCAATTTATATTTTTCTCCTTCCAAATTTCCTTTAAGGGTGTATTTCGATTCAAACTGCTTATTTTCAGATTTATTTTTAAATTCATTTTTGCTCTCAAATACACCAAACTTTCAAAATCTCTTATTTGGAAAGTGCACAAGGTGCCGTGATTGTCCATTCTTTGATAAATGCAGAAAATATTGCAAAAAAAGCAATCAAAAACGGCATTTCGAACAGATTTTTCCCAAGTGGGAGATCTGGGAACGAAAAAAAAAGGGTCATACTGATGAGGTAATTGTTTATAATTCAAATTTTAATGAATTGAGCATAAAAAGACATCATATGGCACTTCATACATGCCTTCAAGAATCCCCTCAGCAAGTTTCATGTTTCTACTTTTAAAAATGTGTCTGAAATTATATCTGAAAATTTCGAGCTGTTGAAGGTGGAAAAGCGTTTTTTCGAATACACCCTTAAAATATAAATTTCCATGTTCACCGAACTCCATTATGGAGGGCAAGGTAGAAAACGCGAACTAATAAATTTAATCCTTTAAGGTCCGATTTTATTTTCTTTTCAATTTTTAGAAAAAATGACTTCTACGTTAATAATATTAACGCTATGTGTCCAAGGAGATAAGAATTTAACGAATATTTCATTGTTTGAAAGAAAACGAATACTGTCATTTTGCATACTATTTAATTCATATGATAATAGTCTATAATAAAGACACTTGCGAATGTTTAGAAACTATTATTTTACATTAGGTTTAACTGATATTACAACTTTCTAATATTTTCTGCGCTCTATTACGCATGATTCTTTCAGGAAAGTTACATTTATTTTAATTTTAAAGAGTGAAATGTTTGTTAAAAGAATTACAAACGGTGCAAAGAGAATTAAGCGAATATTTATTATTACTAAATGCCTAAACTTTAAAGAAGTCGTATAGTAAATATATAGACCCATACCATCAATTACTACATGTAAACAACAACAAAAGTATTTGTTACACCAAAATAATACTCAATTTAAAGTCATCTACTATTAATAGTACACTAAATCCGAAAGAGTTACAGTATTTGCTGCAATTTGTTTTAACACATGGTAACGAGAAAGAAATGAGTGAAACTATAAACTCTTTTTAGGATTTCTAAATTTTCTCTTCTGCGTATAATTTAATGTGAATCTTGTTTATTAAAGTATATTTAGTTTTTGTATATTTTACTTTTTACTAATTAAAATATTTTACTGTTGCAGTTTTGTACCACTTGGCTCTTTTTGACGAGCTTTTGGTTAGGCGCGTAAGTAAATCCATTGTTGTAATTCGTATAAAATTGTAACCATAAAAACTATTTGGCATTCTGTCCCATGTTGCCGGATAATGGAAATCTTTTATCATTGGTAACACATCTGTGTACATAATTTCTATCTTATTATAAGTCAAGTTGTATTAAATAAGTGTAAAATAGTTTACGTTTTAATGTTAAATGGTGCGTCAATTGTTGCCCTTTTGGTGAGAATTCGGAAACGGAATGACCAGTTCCCTTCAGTCAAATGAAGACTCATTTGCTAATACTAATCCTATGGATGAAATTTAAGATATCTCAGTTGCATTTCAATATTTTAAATGATTTTTATTTTTTGCATTGGATAGCAGAGATTGGTCTAAATGCAGGCCATTTTTTACTTTTTCGATTTTGGTTGCAGATATTTTTATGATGGTGCTTTTGCTTTCCAAACCGGTTCCGCAAAGGAAAGCGTCCTCATAAAAAATATATCTGTAAACAAAATCAAAAAACTAAAAAAACGGTCTGCATACAAATCGATCTCAGTTAACCAATGCCCCCCCCCACCCCCCCCAAAAAAAAAAAAAAAAAAAAAAACATTTAAAAATATTAAAATGCATCCGAGATATATCTTTATAAATTTCTTCCATAGGATTAGTATTGGCGAACGGATCTTGTCATTTGAACGAAGTAGTCTCTTAAGTCCGATTATTTGAATCATTTTTAAAAAGTATGATTTTTTCGAATTCAGAATAAATATTTACATGCAGCATTATTTAAATGACTTGTGGAGGATTTTCAACAAAGACCATAAATTGTGCATCTACTTTAAAAAGAAATGTGAGAAAATGTTGTCTGAGCGTAGGGAAATATTTATTTCACTATATGTCTAACAACCGTTCATGTTAGAGCTATTTTTGCAGGTTCGTTTCACTCTTCGGTACTTTATTATAAGTTGTTGGAAATGCTAAATCTGCTTAGACTGTGAATGTGTGCGGCCCATTGCTGTCTAGAGTTGTTTTCTAGAAAGTTTCTATACTATGGCTATAATATATGGCTATAACATAGCGTTATTATTGAGAAATTGTATATACATTTCCCCCCCAAAGCATATGTTTTGTAGAATTGGAAATTTTCCTCCCATTGCTTTTATCGTGAGTGTGAGTTTGAGACTTCGGAGACCGCGATATTTGTACTCGAATTCAATGAGGCAACTTTGACATAAGTTTTAATTTATATTTGTTCAGAAATCCATTAAAACTGGAAGGTGTTGTTGTTCAGAAATTCTGTAATCGAAAGACTTTTTCTGTGCACACAATAAGTCTTTCAGAAAATACTCTCAAAATTGGCGTTTTGAACCAAATTGTTAATTTATATTTATTACATTCGTACATAGATTCTAGCACCAATAAATTTAATTTAAAAATAATTATAAAATGAAGGTGTTTATTTTAATCAAATTAAAAATATTCAAAATAATTTATTTAAATAAAATCCAAAATTTTAAATTTCTAAAATTTGATAGAAAAAAGCATTGTTTATACGAAATTTAAAATACTGAATCATTAGTAAATCGTAGTAGTTTTTAAAATGGAAAGAAAATTGAATTCCGAACCTTTAAATCTCACCCCCCCCCCCCCCCAAAAAAAAAAAAAAAAAAAAAAAAAAAAAAAAAAAACTAGCACAGAGTGTCGAACTAAGAAATTTTCGTTTACTAGCGAGATATTTTTATTTTCAATCTGATGTCTACACGAAAAACATTTAAAATAAGGTTCTCTTTTAAAAGTTAAATCGCAAAAAGTGAACGGGTGACATTGATAAATTTGATTTAATTAAAAAAAGACTTTTCAAAATTTTGGGATTTGTCGTGTGACTCGAGGTGTTCAATTGTAAGTGCACAAAATTTGAAGCCTCTGACTTATACAGTCTTTTGTGCACGGACACTTTGAAAAAAAAAAAAAAAAAAAAAAAAAAAAAAAAAAAAAAAAACATTTTGCTCAGTCCCTGTGCAAAAAATCTAGGTGCCAGCAGGCAATTTTTCACCACTAAATTTATTTAGTTTTTTTCTCTGATATTTTGTGTAAAATTCTTGCTTGAGTGCTATTAAATTTTCAGCGAAGAAAACTTTTAAATTTTAGTGTTGAGTCTACCCGCTTGCGCTTTTTTCATCCCTGGGTTTAAGTATTCGATTTGTCTATCTGTCCGTGCACTAACTCGCTTAAATATGATTGTCATGTAATTGATATGTTATTGAGGTTTTCGCATCATACTTGGTATTGTAAATGTGTACCGTTTACGCTTGGTTTACAGAAGCACTCAAAAGAAATCGGATACATTATGCGCGGCTGCCACATGAAACTATTTTTATGTTCTGTTCTAACCACTATTTTAAGAAAATAAATTTCATAGCATATTTCTCTTGCAGATGTTGTCATAGTGTATGTGGGAAAAAAAGTGCAAAATAGAATTAAAGAATAGTCGCTTATGATGATAGCACTGATTATGGTCTGTAGGGGATCGTTTGCAATGTGCATTGTATAATAAATATTAAAATTTCATTCATATTTTTTGAAATTCAATTTTCCTTTCTGTGTTAAAAAAAATTTGAGATTTATTAATGATTTATTATTTTAAATGAAAACATTTTTTTTTCGCTCTTAGAAATCCAAACTTTTATTTATCTCCGCTAAATTTTTAAAATTTATTTAAAAAATACTTAGAATTTTGGATTTTATTTAAATAATTTTAACATTTTTAAAATTTGATTTAAATATACTTCTTTTTATAATTATTTTTAAATTAAATTTATTGGTGTTACAACCTATGTAAGAATTTAATAGTTACAAATAAAAAATTTGGATTTATTAATTAAAGGATTTATTTTTTTGAAAGATAAATTTTACGAAACCCTCCGTGCGATCTGCGACCACACTTACCCAATTAGTCTAAATTTAATAAGCTTGAACTTTATTAAAAAGGAATCGAACATCAGGAATTTTAAGTATGATGTTAAGATATATAGTACTACTGTACTCTTCAAAAATGTGTATTGTGCGTAGATTTTTAGAGATTCCGCAAATATTTTAATATGGCATAGTCTACCCCGCACCAGAGTAATCGATATCGGCAGAAATAAGATTTTAAATGAATTAGTCTTATCAGGTCGGTAACGCAATTTCACACAATCTTGACTCTATGCGATGTGCGAGTCGAGTCGGGTCGGGTCGAATTGTTTTAGGTTAGTTTGACACTTAAAAGTCGCTTTTTGTAAACTTTTTTTTTCAACAAATTTTGCAAGATTGTTTTGGCAAGCTATGTTCTTGAGCGTGAGTAACGTGTATAATTTTTCTGAATAAAACATATAATTAGAAATAACACATTTATAATTACATTAAAATATATTTTATCTTGTTTCGGGATTCAAATCAGGTTGGCTTAAAATTTTGGTATTGTAATCTGTTTAACCCGATATATGCGGAATTCGAATGAGGAGGGCAATATATGATTGTTGAGAGACAGGGAAGAACGAGCGAACGTGTAGCTGGTGTTTTATTTACTTTAAAACCATTCATAATATAAATTTTCTACACAAGCTTTACCTTTTTATAAGTTAAAAATATTTTAAATAAAATATTAGTAAAACTGTTTGTATATCTAATATTAGTTACCTGACTTTTATTAATTTTGAAATAAAGTAGTTATTAAAAATTATTTAATCAAAGATGAATACATTTAACTTTTTCAGTTACAAATAAGCTAATGCTACACTATAACACTCAAGTTATTGTTTAATGCTTAAAGTGCACTATCCAATCCGGGGGAAAAAGCTAAAGCAAAAAATAAAATCAATTTAATTAGTTGAAATGGAAGCTTCATATAAAAAACTTTATGGGTAAATATTTATGCGAAAATGTATTTATATTTTTTAAATAAGATTGATTTAAAAAATAATTGTAAAACTAGTTTTCGTTACTCTTTATTCAGCTAATAAATCTTGAGGACCTACAAGTTAAGAGATCTTGATCAAATGACACCTTTCCCATGGTAAAACCGAAGTTTGCTTCATAAGCAAAATGCTACATAATTTAGACTTAATTTTGCAAAAGGAAATTTGAATAAACTAAAATTTAATTCCTCAGGCTGAAGCGAATTAAAATCTTATTGCAGCGTTACGAAATATAACAGTTTCACTTCCTCCTGTACTTTCTCCTTAAATTTTAAACGGAATTTTATTATTTTTTTTAATTTGAATATTACTTGCGTACTTAAATTTTCAAAAAATGTTTAGATATACGTAACGATCATTCTACTTCAATCTGTTAAATATTAATTCCTAGACGGAAATGAGATATTTCTGTATCGTACTGGCCAGATATTCCTGATTTGGATTTACAGGTCTTAACATTGTAACCAACACCTGTGTTCCTTTTGTATTCCCCCCCCCTTTTTTTTTCTCTTATTGTAATCTTCCTATTCACCTTTTCATTTTCTCGATTGTGTGCGTGAATTTTAAACACGCCTCTCGGAGGGGAAAATATTTGACAAAATGTAAATAAGACTTGTTCCCACATTTATGTCTCCTCCTATTCAGGAGGCGAAAATTTATTAGCTGACCCGTGGAGCGTTGCCCGGTCCGTGGAGAATGACCCTTAAATTAATTTCACGTTTGAATGATTTTATATCTTAAGATTCAATTTTATCTGAATTTATATTTTTAATTAAAAAATATATATATTGAATCAAAAGTTAACATGCTGTTTTGTATTTTTTCTGCGCAATTTGATGTTTGGAGTCCAGTAAGATCTGCATGGGCCGAAATCTTCAGGCTCGGCCACCAGGCATTTTATTTTGTAAATATTTCTACCCATCCGAATGTTTCAAAGTTTTTATAGGTAATGTGAATCCGATGCATTGAGATGCTGTGTGTAAAAAAAAAAAAATAAAAAAAAAAAAAATAAATAAATAAAAATTACGGACGTTTGGTTACTTTAAACATCCGGGAAAAAGTATTTAGTATCCGTGAGATATGAAGGGATTTGCGTTTGCTAATCAGTTTGAAAATGTTAAATTCATATTTTTAAAACCGATTGCACCATTGATTAGAATGAAGTTACAGCTTTAAGAATGTGCCATTTGTTTGTCGGTACATCTAAAATTTTGCCCTGGGGGAGGTAAATCGTGACAAAACAGTCAGGTTATTATCGATTTCGTCAAACAAAATTCGTACATTTTTATTTAGTTAAAGATATTTTTATTTCTCCTCATACTTAAAAAAAAAAAAATGCAGTCGATGTAATCTGTTCTATTGAGATGCTCTAAAAATACTGTGTTAAAACATGGACGTTAATTATTTTAAAAGTAGAAGAAATATAATCTCCGTGCGGCGCGAAGTGATCAGAGTTCACCGGTTGTATGAAAATTAACCCATATAAACCAATTACATGATAAACTAGAAGTTCTAATTTTAAAGTGCATTTTTTTTTTAATGAGCGATATTTGAAACGTTAGAGTACGATCTTTTGGAATGTCTTCCGTTTTTAATTTTACTAAGCGGTTTGGATAATGTAAGTTAATAAATGACAAAATGCCCCCCCGGAATACCTTTTTGCCGGAACTTTTTCCTCCTCGCAAGGACTGAGATGAATTTTCAATAAGAGTGAGTTGATTTTATTAATAACTCAACAAATTTAATAATTAAAGTGGTTTTTAACTAATAGCTCAAGTAATATTTAAGAGCATAAAAATTAACGCCTGAATTTAATTATTTAATAAAGGTACATATGTAAAGACAGATATAAACGAAATTTATATAATAACCCAACATGGAGTGAAAAATTAGCCGGGACCAGGAATCAAACCTGAGTAGACAGCGTGCCGTGCTTGCTCTTCCATCTAAGCTACCCTGGCCGATATCCTAGCCCAGTAATTTCCCACTAATAAACCATGTTGGGGAATGATTGCCGTTCGATGACGTTGTTACGATCTACATATTTTCCATCTACAGTTTGTTTTAATAACTTATAGATTTAGATATTTATGTAAGTATTCAGCGCAGTACATTTTTTCCATTTCTCATGGAGTGGCCCTGAAATGGGCATATTACTTAGTTCTGGGTTTAAAATGTGGTATTTTTTAAGCTTATTAAAGAGGGGCTGATAACTTAAATCTGCGGGGGGGGGGGGGGGGGGGGGGAGTGACTATTCTTAAACCTATTAAAAGGCCTATCACTTGTAGGATAGGTTTTTCTACACATTACTGCTGTTTTAAAAATTATATTGTGTCCTGAAATTAAATCAACTCTGCTAATATGAAAATAAAGTTTTAAATGTATAGTTATATTTTAATTTGATAGATATAGGTATTTATCCTCTTTTCAGACCTGATGAGGTCCCCTATAGGGATACACATAACTTTTTTTCACGTATATAAATGTTTTTTTTAAACATAATGGAGATCTAACGGATAGCAGAACTTATATATGTTACAGGCCAAACCCGATTTTAGGCCAAACTAGATTGGCCTAGTCCAAACTAGTCTATCCTAACGCCCATCGGATAAACTAGTTTTTCCTAGGCCAAACTAGTCTATCCTAACGCCCATCGGATAAACTAGTTTTTCCTAGGCCAAACTAGTCTATCCGAACGCCCATCGGATAAACTAGTTTTTCCTAGGCCAAACTAGTCTATCCGAACGCCCATCGGATAAACTAGATTTTCCTAGGCCAAACTAGTTTGGCCGAACGGTCATTAGGATGAACTAGTTTAGCCTGCTATTCATTGGTTTGAACTAGTTTATCCTAGGCCGAACTAGATTGTCCTAGGCCAATTCAATTTGGCGTGATTTTTTTTTAATCTAAAGACCGCCACGGCGCCAACTTTCTAGTTTTGATCTAATTTAGCATAGGCCAATGCAGTTTGACGCGATTTTAGCTCACAGACTATCAAAGTATGAGAGCTAATGTGCTCGCAGATTCTGTGTGTGTGTATGTAACCATGCACGTATGTATGTACGTATGTACGTACGTATGTACGTAATGCGATAACTCTTGATAGAAATATCCAATTTGCTTCAAAATTTGGACATAGATTTATCCTGATAACGAATTTTCCTGATTAGTTTCAGGGGTTTGTTGGATAAGAATAAGGGAAGGGGAATAAAAGGTTACTTCCCCCCCACTCCTTAATTTCATTAAGTCAGTTTTCATGCAAAAGTATCAGATTTTATTAAAATTTTAGGTACAATATCAGTTTGATAAGGTACATCCATGATTAGTTGTAGGTGTTCATTGCTTACATATAAAGAAAGGAGGAATGGGGGGGGTAAAACTCTTAATTTATGTAAATAGATTTTTCAGGGATAATTTACCGATTTGTATTAAATTTTGGATGTAGGTTTTTTCTGATAAGGCGTTTACCTGATTAAT